>JBCJKH010080849.1:0-26358 GCA_039877255.1 Loriculus beryllinus
TTATCAGCATTGTTCTCAGACTGAAGCCAAAACACAGCACTGCACCAGCTACTAGGAATTAAATCACAACAATCTGTTACAGCTGAAACCAGGACTTATGTACATCATGTTGTGGTTTCAGCTACATGCCGATTTCTGAGCTTCACTTCTGTTCTTAAGAGCTCTTTATTCACACCAGACATAGTGTGAACATACCTGAAGCGTTTGACAGTATGCAGCTTCTGTACACATCAGCCAGCCCAGGTAACAAGCAACAAAAGCCCCACAGATAAATGCCACAATAATAGCTTGAAGCTACAAGTCTAGGTATGTAACTTTATGTGTTTGTACAGTCAGGGACAGATTTCAGTTTTAGGTACAATGGTAAATTTCTGTGGCAGTCTCTATTGGAGGCATAAGAGTTACCCCACTAAGGCTGTTTGGAACCAGTCCCAGCCAGTAGGTTTGGGAATCAGGATTTCAGGGTTCTTGGGTTCTTACTCATCTGCTGACTGTCTACCCATTATTTTTGTTCCTTCAGTGAATGGAGCTTTTTTCATGCTCAGCTAGCTGAAGTGGAAGGATGATTACATGAAGAGGGGCTTCACATTTTTCCACCATAAATCCTCCTTAGCTCCAGTGTGGCAAATGGAAATACTAAAGGATCATGAAGCAAGAACAGGAAGTGCAAGAGAGGATAATGGTTGATACAACTTAATTGAAGCAGAAATGGATTCTCTATTAAATACTCTTAAAAAGCAGCATTGAGAGCTCATGTGGCTCTTCCACACCAACCAGGCAATCACTGATGAGTCTCACTAGTCACATCAACACTCAAGGCTGCTGGATTTGTTCCAAAGATTTCCATGGGGGAAGTCCTCATGCTTTGGTTAAATATACAGGGAGCCTCCTTCCACTCAATCTCAGTTGTGTGTTCAAACAATGATACAAAACTTATGACACACCATTGATTTCAGTCAGTGTGTAAGGGTCAGTTTTCCAGCCATCTTCCTTCTTGGCAGGCTGCACATCCACATGACCGTAGAAACATACAGTAGGGCTTTGTGGATCCTCCGCCAGTTCTCCAAGAATCACAGGAGGCAGTGGGAGGTCCTGGCCATCAGGCAGCTGCAGAGTCACGTTAAAAAAAGAAACTAAGGGAGAACAAACCTTCAAACATCATTAAAAACACTCTGTAATTCTCAGAAGTGAACATATTTCTACACACTCAATTGGCTGTCGTTTGTTCAGGTGCACAAATCAGACTTTGAAACTAACTCTGACCTGCCAAGAGAAATTAACTTCTTTCTCCGCCTGTTTAGATTCTGCAGGGACTTCATGAAGCTCTTCTAATATTTTACTGTCATAAACGTCCTTGTTACTAAACTCTTACTTTGTAGCACTGAGAAAGGCAAAACTGGCTGTAGTGAAAAAGCATACATTGTGACACTGAAGCAGTGAAAAGCCACCCAAATTAATTTGAGGTTGGATTTCACCACAGACAGAGGGCAGGAGGCCTGTAACCTCAAATACAAAAACAAAATCAAATTTTGCTGGCAGAATGCAGCTATTTCAGACTGGTTTGAAGCAGGTTAAGACTGTAAGATAATTCTGTGACATACTGTGCAGAACAGGTCTCCACATTGGCCTAGAGAGGCTGGATGTCTCACAAAAGAAATAAGTGAAGGAACGTGTGTGCTCCCTTGTATTTACCAGTAACATCAGTCTGCATTGGCCTGTTGCAACCAAAAAATGTAGCTGCTTCTTGCTAAGCAATCAAAGGAAAATCTCATTTTGTGAAACATTATTTTTGTCCTGGGCAGAGAAAAGTATTTCTGGTCTCTGCTCCAACAACAGGAAATCCATTCCTGCTGCTGCAGACACAGACTTTTGCTATATATTTTGGCAATCATAACTGCATGCCAAGTGCATGCAGTTTTAAACTGCAATGCATTCATTACAGCTTTTCATTACAAAATTTCATTGAACTGAAATGCATTCATTACAACTATTAAATGACATAACCTGAAATATTAAAGCAGTGCTGTGATGCAAGGTCCTTCTGCTAAGACTCACAATCTTTCCCATAACCCTCTGAGAATGGCAAAGGGAATCACTATTAGTTCCTGAATTCCTGTTAGAATAGAAATCTGCCAGCCTCCAGCTACAGTAAGGTAAGTAAATTAAAGGCAGAGATTTCTCAGAGATTAACTCATGTGCTGCTTTCCAACAGTCATTAAGAAAATGGCTTGAAGCATTTGTTAGAAGCTCCCAAACCCAAAGATGATGCTCAAGATAGCTAGCACTATCTGTTGGGCAACATTTTCCTTGTAAAAGCTGTCTCCCTCATATAGTCATTTGGTGAAGAATGATGCATTAACTATCATGCTTCATTACTCTGTAGAATGTAAAAATGAGCCCTGGTGAAAAACTCAGGCCTTTTACTTTTGCCAACTGCTTCCCACCAGTTAAAATCGTCAAACTGTCCATGTTATGCAAAGAACATCTATTTCCATTTGGATTGTCTGTGTAGTCTCCCAAGTCTGTTTGCAGACAGCCTGAGGAGTGACTGATTTCAGTAGGTATCACACAGCTATGGGACTACTGATAAATTGTTATTTAGCTACCAAAAATATCAGTATGTCATAACATGCCTATGCACATACGTAGCACTGAATGCAATAGGCAGACCATATGTGCAAATATGATGTTTTAAATGCAAGAATCAGACAAGCACCTGATGTGACCCCAAGTTTACTAAATTAACACTGGCTCCAAGTGCCACAAGTCTGTCAGCCGCCAGTGCCATCATTCGTATTACTTCTTTCCTCAGATCTGGTTGAATAGAATCGCTTTCCACAGCCACCCATTCCTTAAGATCCTGCACAAGGAGGAAAGAAGTGGAGTTAAATCGCCCAGGATGCTGCAGTGTTAGGCCCTTTAACATGACAAGTGTCACTTTGGAAAATGGTTTAACTTCTATCCCATCACAGCAATGTTATGGATGCCATAAGGCTTCAGAATTGAGAGGAACTGCCCAGATGGGTCCCCAGGGTTGTGAGTCCTGATTTTCTAAACAAGGAGGGTACCCACACTTAGTCATTTGCACTGTCAACCATGGATCTAAAATCCCATGGAAGAGGAGGTAGACTAGATGCTGACCATTTTGCATTGCAGAAATTGCATTATGTATGAATTACCTCAGTGATCCTCATGAGGATTCAGAAGTGCTCATCACTTTAAAGCATAACTGATACTGACTGGCATAAATATGTTTCTGCCTCTTCACAGGGAAAATGAAAAAAAGGAAAGCACAAACCAGCATGGGAGCAAGACCCCTCTCCTTGTCAAGAGCAAGCCTATAATAATCAATGCTGAGCTAAAGCAAGTGAGAGAGGATTCTATCTGCTTGCTTCTCCCATGCACGTGCATTTTTTTCTCAGTGGAGCCTCTCTGCACACACTCAAAGGATGCCTGCTGCCATCTGGTTTCTGGAAGTGCATGCAAATCCCTCTTCCACCCAAAGGGTTCCCAGCACAGACAGTCTCCTTACAGCCTTGCTTTGTGAAGCATATGTAGCACACCTGATGCCAGACCTGGAAACCTGCTCATTACCTATGTGGCAAACACTCATTTGGCACATAAAACACCAGCGTCTCGGGGCAACATTTCTGCACTCATCATTTCACTGCAATATAGTTCCTACCTCAATATAATCACTTTGGTGTTCATCAATGTACTGGAAAATCTCTGTCTCCAACGCTGGAGTGGATGGTGAAGACATTATTGCCTTAGAGAGTTGCCCAGAGCTGAAAGCATAGAATGGTTCAGGTTAGAAAAGACCATCTAGTTCAAACCCCACTGCCAGAGGCAGGGACACCTTCCACTAGACCGGATAGAGGCTATCTGAAAGTTAAGGATAAAATTCAACATGTTAGAGACATCCTGCAATATGCACTTCAGTTCTAGAAAGCATAGACAATTGTAAAGTGCTGAGCTTACTCAAGCCTCCTTTAAGTTCACATCAATTTTCAATGCACAAACTTCAAATTGTACCTTCTGGGAAGACAAACCCAGGGAACATTTGCAAACGTCAGCACACACCAGTAGCCCAGGGAATTCCTCTTCCTTTTTCTTCATTTCCAGAAGAATGGGAGAAAAATGCATTCACTGACACAATGTTGCTTATTTTATATGAATCAGGTAGAGCTATCCTGACACAGGAGAGTATCAGACAACAAACAGCTTTTGCAGTTGAGTAAGAAGTGTCAATACTAAAACACTTCATAAGTGCAAAAGTCATTTAGTACTTGCAGACCTCTCTGCCACCTTGTTTTTGACAAGACAAATGAATATTTAAAATCCATAAGATTCTGAAAAGTGTTTTCTTTCCTTCCTGCAGTTTTCTCTTCCTGTCTCCTTGAAGTTCCTGCTGCAGGTTCTTGAATTGGTGTTAGCAGAGTAATACTTGGCCAGTTAAATCCTTGGCTGGCTAAATTCAGAATAGCTGCTGCATTGTCGTGTGCAATGGGATAAACTGCAAGGTCAAAACCCAACACTTAGAATCTAAAAATATTCTATACTGGTAACAAAATGTGTAGTGGCAGATCCATCCACAATTCCATAACTTTGATGCATTGCTAAGGTGATAGGCTGTGGTAATACTAATATTTTCAATTGTGTTTCTCTGATGAGAATATAGATTGAAAACCCAAGCATGATGAACATGCTTCATCCTTCATTTTCCACAAAGCCTGCAAATGCCTTAGTTTCACATGTATTTTGTTCATGCTTTCTACTTTGCCATTCTGAAACCTCAGTTTGGAAAATATTTTCAACAGAGGCCAGGATACGTGCCCTCTTTTAACTTACCATATCAGACAGTTGCTTGCAAAAAAGTACTTTTTGGGTATGCCATACTTGAACAAGGAAGATCATAACACAAGTTACACATAACATGACTGCTAGAGTAAAGAAGTTCATGCAATGCATAAGTGTCAGTGTCTCCATCATATATGATTTTCCATTCAAATATTCAATTTTGCTAAATTCAATGCATTTTCACTATGAAAAGAACAAATATACATATAGTTGATACCTTATGATGACTTGAAGAAACACGTATCTTCAATATTACATGAAGGTCAGAATCACAAAAGGGCTGCTTATACAGGAAACGTACTGTGGTGGTGGTATCTTCCTCTTTGTCCACCTTATGTGCAAATGACCTGGAAAGATGCAGGTAAGAAACTTGTCTTCGAGCCATGTTTAATTAGCTTTTAACTCTTTCAGAAAATGAAACAGGGAAACTGCAATGCACTGAAAGAAAGAAACAAAACAACCCAAAACTTCAAATGAGGAAAAAACCCTAAGAATATTTTAAATAATTCAGTGATATTTTTGAAACAGAGACACAGACCCCAAGAAAAGCTTTCAGAATATTCTAGAAATAGTTGCTTTCAGAAACTAAAGTAAACATGAGCAATGCCTAAGTTCAGAAAATGAATGTGAGGAGATACTTACGCAGTCCTGCAGATGAGCAGAGTGCACCAAATACTAGTAATTCAAACCAGAAATTAGGCAGCAGCTATGTTGTGCTCTACTTGAGGGAGGAGAGTAGCAGAGGGAACTTCATGTTAATTTGCTGCTAATAGCTAATACTGCTTGAAAGCATTTGTATTGCAACTGGGAAAGCTTGTGTAGGAAAGGGAGTCACTTTAATAAAACAGTAGAAAGATTTCAGGCAAGGCTAAAATAGCTCAGTGTTACAAGGAAGGGAAAAATGGTATGAAAGGATGATAAAGCCTGCGGGTGAAAATACCAAACAAAGACTTCAGTGTTCAATTTCAAGTGTATTTTATTTGATCTCAGTTGCTGCTTTATAGAAAAATGTAGTATGACTGATTTTAGAAATAATGCATGACAGTCATGCAGTTTCTCTTCTTCATTCCTTGGTAGTAAAAATATTTTGTGTCTCACTCCCTCCAGCCTCATGAAGTACTGTTAAAAGAAAACTTGGCCTTCTTAGGTGGTGACTTAACAAGAAATCCAAGTTGATTCTTTAACTACGATTACTCTTTGATAAAATATCAACTAAGCTTACAAACATTTGAGAAGCAGCTCTTGAACGTGCTTTGCTGCCCTCCTTGACATTCCTGAAGTGCGTGCCTCACACGTCTTCCTCCCTGCAATGCAGCATTTGAAGTGTGTGCATGAGGAGTGTGCCAATGAGAATGGAACACTCTGCAACCAACCCAGAATAAAACAAAGTCAGAAGTCACCTAGTTTGCAAATAACATAAAGAACATTTGACATGAAAGGAGATAAAAATATATATGGCAGTAGAAGTTAATTTACCAAACCAGTGGTGGGATCCATTGAAAGGAACATTCCCTCTAAGCCACCACCACCGAGGAAGATAACTGAGATAACTTGGTAATTATTTAACTTTCTTTAACAACATTAACTGATAAGTGGCCTGCCTTTGGTGGAAGAAGGCAATCGCGCCTCAGTCGTCTCTCCATCTGAGTAGGTGGATGAGGAGGATGGCAGTTCTTGAACACAACCCTAACCATGTGCAGCCGCTGTCATCGTAATGACCAGGAGCTGCAGAGATGCAGACACATGTAGAGGGATGGACACCAGCTCAGAGGGCTGCCTGAAGGGCACTTCAGAGAATGCCAGTGACTAGCCGGGCCTTTGCTCAAGCTGACTCCTTAGAGAAAAAAGTGAGGCCCTGTTTTTCAGATCCGATTTGCTGTAATACAGATTACAGTGAAAAAAGAAATTGCTTACCTCTTTGTGCTCTTGTTTTGCAGCTGCTTTTATGGCTACTAATGAGAGCTTGAACTGGCAAGGTCTCCTCTTCCACCTACAGAACAGGGACATTTCATCTCAGTTCACTGATAAGTTCAGCAGTTATGAAGGAGTACTTTTAAATTAAAGATTAACTTTTGGTTTAGATGCTTAAACTCTACTTCTCTATCCTATAATAATCCAAGCAGGACATTCAAATCACTACCACATCAACCCATGAGAAATTTTTCCATATCCCTTTCCTCCTCCCTTTCTCAGTGGAAGACCTAAATCCTAGCAGGAATTACAGTGTCAGAAAGCACTCCAGCAATGCTGCTTTATGATAATATTTCGAAGGACTTGGAGAAGAGACATGTTTTTTGTTACTTTGATTTGAAAATGGGAAAAGAGCACATATCTGTTAAGAATTTCTCCCAGGAAGCAGTATTTCATTCTGTGCCCTATTTATGTCACTATTTACCTGGGAAAATTTTCTGAGCTTGACTGCTCATTGGTTTGCAATCAGATAAACATTGGTATAAAGAGATCCTTTTGGAAAGATAGCTGCACTGTCTTATGCTCTTTTCACAGGAAAAAGGTTAATAGGAAAGAACTACAGGAAGTACAGCTGAGTACCAAACTATATGCACTGGTATATAAGGCTGAGCTACTAATGCAGTTCAGAATGCTCTTAAAACACAGTGAGCATCAAAAAGAAAATTAAGGTATATGTGAAGAGTATCTACTGTATTCTGACTTGCTGGGATGGCTTTTGACATCCACATCTAAGCACATTGTGTTCACTTAGATGTGAATAGCCTCAACACCTTTTTGCTGACAGCTCTTCCATACCAGAGCACCTCTGAACTTATATCAAATGTGAGGTGCTTGTGTTTGCATACAAAGTTCTATCCTTACGGATTCACTGCTATTCACATGGTCAGATTCAGTGACAAGCATCAGTTTTCCAAGAGAGGTCAAGGTACTATCTCAGAGCCTTATAAAGACCTTTTGTTCCTTTCAGTATTTGTTCTTTATATATACAAACTCATATACAAATGAATGCAGAAGTTTTGGAGAAATTAAACATTCACTTGCATTTATTTATTAGAATTCTATTTTTACATGTAGCCCACCTTGATGTTCCATCACTGATGTTACTCCTGAATTATGACAGCACAAGTGAGATAAGAAATAGGTCAACTGAATTCAGTCATTCGGCTATTTGCTTATTTACCAGTGTATATTAATGAGAAGCTATCTTATTGGGGAGAGGGGGGGGTAAGCAATGATCACTTCGTAGTTTGTTCTTTCATTGCTAATAGTGCCTTATTTTATAACCTATAACTTGGAACAAGGTTTATAGTCAGTATAGGAGATTTTTTTTACAGTCATTATTCCATTTATGGATTATCATAAGCACATAAACATGACCAACATTGTTTAGAAGCATTTTTGAATTCACTCAGCTTTATCCCCTTAGTAAAAACACTCTCTGGTGATAACTTATAAACTACAAGAAATTAAAGAACCAACTTGAACAGTTTGGGGGAGTGCTGGCATGGACAACTCCTCTTTGGAATACAGTAAGTGTTTAAGCAGGAGGAAAAATAAGAGCAGAACTAACAAAGTAAGATAAGGAAAACAAAGTGTCAATGTCTTTGTTTCTCTTGTGCTTTGAAAATGTAAGCTCTTCAGGGCAGAGATGGTCTCCTACTTTGTGTTTCTATTACTACATCTGGGCAGCAGGCTCAGTTGGTGATAAAGTGATGGTGCAAAGAAGAGTTAACTTTATTTCACTGGCACTTGAGCAGAATTAGCATGCCTTAACTGTTACCTTAATTAAAAAGGTGTCTTAAGAAATTACACTACCAAGTTTACGTGAGCAAACATGGAAGAAATATGCTGTTAGAAGCACCTTTTCGTTGGCAGAAATTTTATGAGGGCTTTTAGTGCTACCTGTCACTCTCTAAGTAGCTACCTCTAGCTCAGTCCAGCTATTTTCCATTTCTTGAAGGTGTATCACTGGAAAATGGGAATGATACTATCATGTCATAATCAGTAGTACATGGTTATTATTGCATCTTACTGTCATTTCTCAATATACTGCCTTCATGTAACTTGTTTTCATTGTCTCCTGGAAGTGTAAGTCCCCAAAATATATCTCCCCTAAAGGATTTCTGTATCTGCTCCCTACGCAGCAGGAGGAAGCTCTTCCACCTCCTCGCTCCTTCTCACTCCATGCTACACTCTGAAGAATATTTCCCAGCCATCATTTTACAAAACAATCATAAGCAATACTGCCTGCTTCAAGAGCTTGTCAACAGTGGAGTGAGATTGCACTGCTAGAGAGGTAAAGACCCCCCAGACCCTAAATTAGTAGTACTGAACATCAGTAATTGCAGTTGGGTATGTCAATGAACAGAGATTAACTTAGACAAGACCCCCTTTCCCAGGCAAGAGATCACGCAGTGCTTCACAAGCATTGATGACTACAGACTGTCCTTGACGTGGAGCAATGATGCACAACACCTTCCAGGAGCGGGGCCACAGGGACTAGAAAGGACTCTGTAAAGGAAGAGCAGTAACACAAAGCCTTCTCACCACCTAGCAGGTAAATCAGCAAGCTCTCTGCACGCATTATTTCAAAGCATGCAGGCTTTAAGTGATATATCCTGGGGAGGAATGAACAAGTTGGTCTTGTCCAGCACCTTTTCCAGTACACTGCACTGAATGCTGAGACAGGAGGCTGCTCTGTTTTTCCAAGCACAAGATTGTTAATTCATTTTGTTTAACAATTAAGCAGAAGTATTTTCAGATATTAATCACACTGAAACAAAGGCAAGAGGTTATTCCCATCTTGATGTCCTTCAGACAGCTTTACTCAGCCAAATACCAGCATCATTCCCTTAAGGGTGATTAATGCTCTCTGTGGAGGCGAGTTTTTTTATCCAGCTGAAAATTCACAGTAATTTCCAAACAGACATCAAAGACCAGCTTTAGGAATTCACAGGGTGAAGCAGATACTAACCATGCAGGACTTTGTTTATACAACTCTTCATGTTGCCTCCTCTCAGCTTTCCATGTGGTCCAGGAATTGGCAGGGCACGAGCCACTGAGGTGGTGGTGTGCATGGTGTCCCTCAAGGCATGCGTCTGGAGCACCACAAAGTTAACTCAGTTTCACACTTTGCTGACTTCTGCAGCTCACCTGGGTGACCCAGGAGCAGCAGCCTCTGAAGAAGGGCTTGTGAGTACTTTTCCATTGCAGCCCTCCTGTTGTTGAAGTGTATTTGGGAAAAGGCCAAAACAAGCAGAGAGGTTCTTATATTGGCAAATACAAGTTGCTCTCAAATAGTTTAGAAAGGAACCCACTATATATACATAAACATAAACACAATACCATTGCATCTCAAGGCAACAGATGTTACCACTGCAAGGTGATTGTGACCTCCTTAAGGAGGAGTATGAGATATTTCATAGCATGTTGCTCCTATCAAAGTTCTACTGACTATATCAAGGGTAAAGCACATGCTTCAAGTGCCCAGAGCAAAAGTTCATTGAACTGAGGCTCTGCATCCTTCACGTGCTAAGCAAGTCATGCCACCAGCAGCTGTTTTGATGCAATAGTGTCTCACCAACCACAAAAGAGTAGAAAAATGCAAGACAGGCACCTACTCATCCCACCAGGGTTTAGGCTTCAAATACTTTCCCTACAGACATATTTTTTGCTTTCTTTGCTACAGTCTTCTCAAGCAGAGAAGTTTCTCACATGTTCAAAGGCCTTTAGACAGAAGTGTAGCATGGGTCTTGACATGGCTTAAAAGGCAACGATGGCTTTGTGTTTTTTGTGCTGTGGGAATCAGAACATTTAGAACTACTGCTATAGCTCTTTACCTTTGAAGCAAGTGTCAGTTCTGCAAATCAATAGTTTGGATATAAGCCATTAATCCCACACCCTGAGTGCCTAAAATCCTTATAGAAGTTATGAAATTTTGGCTGAAATATTTAAGATAATTCATGAAGGTGCATAAAGTTTGTATCCCCTCACTCACTGCACTTCAGACGGAGTTAAATTTTAGGGTGAACTAAAAAAAATAAAGAGAAATGCAATGATAATAATAATGATGATAATATTTAAAAGTTAATTTAAGCTATGAAAGATCAAATGCACAAACAGCTGTTAAAGGAATGGTTCCACTGTGTGCTCCTCTTTCCTTGCCTGGAAGCCAATCTTTAAGAGGAACAGAGCTTGACCAGGAAGAAAAGTATTTTCCCCTCATTTGCAATAAACCATGCACCCTTTCCTGAAGGATGGGCAATGGGAAGGCTGGGGTGAGGGGGGAAATCACATCACAGATACACATTGCCTGGACACATGCTTGAGCCACAAGACGCTTGCGCCACAAGATGCTTGCACTCCAGGTGAGCAATGCTATCACCAGCTCTGGTTTTCATCTGTTTTAAATGAGGGTGTTCTGCTCAGGCCCCCAAACACCTCATTTGTCACCTACCTCTGAGAAGGTGCTGGGCTTTCCCTGCCACACTGAGCTGTTTCAAGGGCAGCCCTCAGCTTGCTCCCATAGCAGAGACACCTGATAGCATGGAGCTGTGTCCCATACACTGCTACATGCACTGCTCCCCACTGCAGGGCTCCAGGCTCTTGTCCAAGGCTCACCCCAAACCAGTCATCACCCAAACCCCTCCCTAGTAGCAGAGTGCTACTGGGCAGCATAACCAAATTACTCCAGTTTTCAAAGCTTGACACTGAACCACAAACCAGACCAGCCTGACACACCTACAGCTTTTGCTTCGCATTTCTTTGCACAACCACGCTGTGTCCTTTGGTTCCCTGTATGCTGGATATCCTTTATCCATAGAATTATTTATGTTGGAAAAGACCTTTAATATTTGAGTCCAATCATAAATCTCAATGACATGCAATTACATAGAAACTACTCATAAAGAAACACTGAACATTTAGAGGCAGCATTTTTTTCACTTCCCTATGCGGAAAGCACACAGTATCTGTTTCTTTTGCATTGCCTCTGTTTCAGAACACAAACTTTTTGTGTAGGGGGTTTCTTCTGTTTCTTATGCCAGATGTCATTATCCTAGACTATAGCAAAGCACGTAGGAAATAAAAAAAACCCCATATCCTGATATCCCCTTCACTTTCCCATGGTGCTTTCCCTCATTAAGGCTATGGAGGTTAGAATAGTTTGTTTTCATGTTGCTACCTGTGGGGAAAATGGCTAGACAAGTAAATTCATGAAACAAAAAGCTACCTGAGGATCACACACACCAACATATACATGTAATTTAGCGCAAGATAATGGGGACTGAACTTAATGGAATAATGAAATGGCCCCATATTTCCCATCTCATTTAAAGAAGTACAAATACATATGTAACATCAGTCTTGGCTTCTCCACTTGCAGTAAGTTTCCTTTCACCTATTTGATCATTCACTGCTGGTGTAAAGGAAAAATTATTATTAAAAGTATTGCTAGAGGCAGCACATACCTCCATTTCCACAGCAGTAATTACATAAAAAACTCATATAGAGGAACCTACATCAGGAAAATGAACTTTATGACTCCAAACCATCCATTTAGTACTTTGTGAGAAATCATAGCTGACTACAAAGGTGTCAGAGATGTCAGATCCCTCACTGCTGTGCACCTTTCCCAGCCACAAGTAAACATGCCTCTTATCTATCTAGACTTGGCTCTTTCTTAGCTGGGAGGAAAGAAAATGATCTGTGGAGATATTAAAAAGATAACACAACACTCACAGTTGAGGCTTTAGGTGACTCCTGCAAACTAAGGGAAAAAGAAGGCTTTTTTTCTGCTTCTCATAAACAGTTTTCAAAGAGCCACATTTCAAGGGCAGGGGTGGGGGGGGGAAGGAGAAACATCAGCCTGAAGTAGTGTGACTGATTCCTTTCGAATTATCTCAGCATGGTGTCATCTTATCTGGAGATTTCATTTGTTCCTGCGACTCATAATTGGGTTTTAAACCGGCTAACGGATTTAGCAGGATTAAGCTCTCAAATTCAGAGCACTGTTAAAACACAGAAAGAACTTTTGATCTTTAAACTGAAAGACAAATGGATGTTACCCCGGTGACACATGCCACTAAGTACTGAAATAAGGGGTTCAGAGAGTGGGCTTTTTGGTATTTGCTGTGTTCCTTTGCTAATAGTAAGATCTAAGTCACCTCTTGCCAATCTTGAAAACTAAGTGAATACTGATAAATCTATGCAAAAATGCATGACAGATCAAGCTTCTAAGCTTATGCATCATTTATGAATGTACTTGTCTTACCTGAAATAACCAATTCTTCCCAATCACAGACTACAAGAAAGAGGCTTTTATACCATTTTGCTGTTTGCTAGTTTTGAGTTACAGAATAACTTCATAGGTTTAAGTGACTCAGAATGACACAGTGATTTCTATCAACACAGATAAAATTGTATTTGGAACAGATTAATTGCAATCCGTATTTTTGCATTAGAATTTTATGCAGTGTGTGAAGTGAAAACTTACTGTCCTGCTCTGAACTGAAACAAACAAGTTTCTGAACATTTCAGTTCAAAATCACCATATTCTCTACTTTGGATTTATATCCAGATTGAAAGGAGTTTCTTAAATTCATAAACTGCTGACATTTTATCACCCCAAATTCTTACATTCAGTAACTGAAAGACTAAATAGTGTGCCAGATTGTTGATCATTTTTGATAGGTGGAGACTCTGCGATTCAAATTCAAAAGCAAGCAGGTGCATATATCTATGTTTACGAACAGGTTACCATACGTTTCTGGATATATTTGCCTTCTGTATCGATGTCTAAGAATTTAAGTGGAAAAGAAAAAAAAACACAAAAAAACCCAAAACTATTATATTACAGGCATTGTGCTATTGAAAAAATAACATTTTCCTATTCCAGCCCCATTTTAACTTTAGTGCTAAATCTAATTATTTTCAGGATCTTTCTTGTACATCCTTAAGGACTGCTGCTCTGTCAGTGGCAGGGATTGTGTCATTAAAGCTTTCTTCCACATCCATCAAACTATTGGAAGGAGCTGAAGGAGCTTTTATTACTGAGGTGCTCTCAGCTCCCTCTGATGAGGTCAGAGAAGCTGAACTTGCTTTACATTTGGAACAGGTATTGCTAATCAGCTGCTACTGTGCACAGCTTCAAGGTGACTGCTGTGTCCCAGTAAATCTGTGTCATATTTGCACATAGATGTGGAAATACAATACATTAAGTAAATGGAATGTATCACCTTAAATTAATATTTTATGTTGATGACTCAATTACCTGTCACATCCTATAGGAACACTTTCACAGAGTGGGCAATGTAATACAATAGTAAATCTGGTGCTCCAGTTTTCCATGGGAAAAAATATCAAATGAGTTTGATAACACTTTTTAGTGTATTGCTATTTTAAACCAATCAATGCATGAACTTATATGCAGCTAAAGACAAGACTTTTTCTCCTATTTCTCAAATCCCTTCATCAAAACTCCTATTAACTTTAGAATTGGGGCTTCTCAACTGGTCTCAAGGTATTTAAACTCCATCTCTAAGTGTCAGATAACTCCAAGTAAAGCTTCCAAAAATTAGATACAGCTCTACAAACTTAAAGTTCATAACCACACAAATTCCATTAAACATCTTTTCCATCAGTGCAAACGAATATTAGCAGTCTAAAGCATGGAAGCTAATAAACTCTGGCTGTCTATGCTCTAGGAACATGTATCTATACAAACATTTAGCACACTTTCTCATGAAGCCTTCCACTCACTTTCTGAAGCCTGCCCTCTACTTGTCTTTCTCCCCAGCTTCTTCACATTCCAGGGAATTTTATTCATGTCTTTTTACACTGAAATTCTGTTGCCAAATAACAGAATAGGTAACCAATATGTGCCTGAGCTCCTGCTGCTTTCTTCCTCCTTCTTGATTTGCGCTTTTGAATCCATCCAGAGTTAAAACTGCCTTAAAATAACCACAAGCAGCACTGTGCCACCTTGTACAAAAGTTTAGGATACAGCTGACAAAGCATTACAGGATATTTCTGAAACACAAATAGGATTCAAAGCTGTGCAGAAATAAATCTTTTACTTTCTTTTTATTAATTCTGCTTGACAACCAATTCCTGAAATTCCATGCAGCCTATACTGTATTTTGAATTAATATTGTATTCCTACAGCTTTGAACTTGAGTTCTCCAGCTAAGTGTTCAATGCACACAATAGAAAAGCCTCAAGAGATCCTCCTGGAACTATTTCTAAGTGTGTTTGGTCTGATGCCTTAAACTTCTGGCATTTATACAAATTAAAAAGTATGTTCCAGTGGATTTGCAGAAACTGCTGCTTTTCTGCCAAAGTTTTTACATGTTGCTATTCATTCAAATAGTAAAGAGGTCAATGGAGAGGAATTTGGAAATAAAAAGTTACCTTCTGCCAGTCCATTTAGTGTTATTACATTGTTGTGCCAGCTTCCAGAAACTGCAAACTATTGCAGTGACAATTACAGAATAAAGTTGAAATTAAAGTTTTTGCTGGCTAACATTTTCCACAATAGCATGATAAGAACCACAGTCTTAACATTAAAAGATGACACTCCATCCACTCAACGTATAATTATCACATCATAAAGTGAAAGCCTGGTTGTATTGCTGGGAAATGCTGTGGGTCCCACTTGCAAGATTGGCTCCATTAATGTGAATGGTTGGAAAAATTAGCAGGATAGTGGGAGCAGGAAGAACATCAGTAATAGAGAACATGGGAGGCAAAGGCCAGGTCTTCTGTATTCTGCATGTACTACTGGAAAGCCCAAAAGGAAACAGAACTTCTGCATTTAAAGGTTTCTAATGTTGCACCAGAACACAGTTGATAACAGAAGATGTCAACCCATTACTGTTACAGCAAAACAGCCTAAAACACCACCATAAAGGCATATTTATAAATAAATACTAAGCAGCAATCTAGCTTGCAAAAGACTCTTGCAGCTACTCTACTACTTTAACATTTTAGTTATATTGTTGCTTTTCAAGTTGCTGGAAGTCTAAGGAAGAGTTTAATAGGCTTTCCTAAAATTAAGCAGCAGAATCTCAATTCTCCCTCCTAGTATTTCAAACCGCTCAAAAGAAGACAGCATTTATTATTAAGTCCCTAACCTTGACTCCACTATTCTCCACATGCACATTAAATCCATTAAGCAGTTCAGAAACAGGAAATTTAATTCCATCACGTATCTTAGCAGCTACCTTGAAGTTCAAGAATTTGATACAATTTTGCATATATTAACAGTCCAGATTTGCAATTCCATTTACTTTATCCAAAAAACCAAGAAAACACTCCTCCCCATTCACAAGCAACAGCTAACAGAAGAAATGTCTCTATACAAAGACTTCCTTGAATATAACTAACATATTCCACTTTCAAGTTACACTTGGCACTTTGTGCTGTGCATCAGATTTCTCACTAGAGATTATAACCACATATTTAATATTTGGGTTTTTATTTTTTTGCAAAGAGACCACATATCCTCCAAGGCCGCAACAGGTCTCACAATTCAAATTATCAGCTGTGTACAGTACAGTTGCTTTTCCAAAGGAGAGCAGAGCACAATAACACTGACAAAAAACAGCTGCTCAACCATATTTATCATCTCATTTTTCAGTCTAAAGGGCAGAAATATAAGGGGTCCTTAGGATGTCTTCATGATTGAGAAGAACATAAGCCTGCCTAGACAGGAGGAGGAAACTGCACACCAATGTGCCAGCATCAGCTGCCACATTTCATTGGAATGTGCTTTAAGCAGGTCTCAAGAAAACTCAGAATTGCTAAGGAGATGCAAAATAATAGAAAGATGAATATTTAAAAGTAGTAGAAAAGCATGTCTTAGCATTCAGAGTTTGTAATAACCTAACATCATGATGCAGAATGGTATGCTCAAGATAGCTAGGGACTAGAATCAAAATTATCCACTGCTAAGCTTTCCTGTATAGTCTCTCTGAGGAATAATTTCAATCCCCTGCAGAAATTTATTAATTATTGAGAAGGTGATTTATTCAGATTGACTCCTAAATGTAAAAAGCACATTTAATACATGGATCTATCCTAGCTTGAGTTCAGATAACACTAAAAAAAAAAAAAGTACTGTTTTTAAGCTAGTACTTTGACAGAATGAACAAACTTGCATCTCACTTTATCTAAATTAGCTGTTCTCTCCACTCTTCATACTGCTTCAAGGTCAAGACTACAAAACTAAAGTTTCTTAAGTTAAGACAGTCTATCATGTAACCTTATGGAAAAATAAGTTGGATTTAGTTAGTACACCCAAACTCCTTATGCTGAACCAAAGCCTGTTTTTCAAGTTAAAAACATAGCTACCCAGGCTAACCAAACCCACCTGAAACACCTGCAGTCTTGCCCTCATCCTGGTGACACTCCCCTCTTCACCAAAGACTGGCCTTGGCCATGCTTCACAACTCTGCCATGCTGTACTTACTCAGGAAGTGTAGTATCTGATGCAGTGTCATCAGTGCAAAACTTGAGCTAACTCACCGGCTCTCAGGAATCAGGTACAAGTGAAATAAGACAACTACAGACACGCTCACTTGCTGAATACAGTCTATGACAAGATCAGCTTTTTTTTCTGCTCAAATAAGCTGTTCCTTTACACTGTTAGAAACTAGTAGTACCTCAGCCTAGGAACTAGACTTAAGTTTCCATGCTTTTCAAATCAATAGGTAGAAAGTAAGCAATAAAAACTGAACAGCCGCCAGCAAATTGTCTTTTCATGAATAGTCCGGGGTGTCAATAACTGAGAAAGCTGCTTTAAACACATTTACTGCTAGGACTAGTTACCATGTATAACTAATTGATCTGAGCACACAGATGACTTCTAATTACCCAGACAAGCCAGTCTTTTCCTATGTATGGAACACATACCATAGCAGAGTAGCCCCACTGTCACTGAAAGGTGAAAACCTAGCAACCCAGTGTGCGTACAGATGCTTGGTGCTAGCAAGTCCTCTGTCACAAGCATATGACATGGGTCTCAGACTGCAGCCAAGCTCCAAGTGCAAAGTTTAATGATACGATTGTTTTTAGCCACAAACTTCCATGACAAACTAAATGGAACAAAACCAGAAGAGAAACTTTAGAAGCTTCACTGTGAGAACAGAAGAGAACTCCATGCCCCAACAGCCTTCCACTGTTAATAAGACTCCAGATCAAGCAACAGTGAAAACCAGATAGACAAGACACTTCTGCCTTCCAGAGAAGGAAGCGTCACATGCTGCTTGTTTATTGGTCAGGATACAAGACTACTGCACTATGCTCTCAGACAGTTCTCAGAGCAAGACATCACTTCAAATACTTACCTAGCTTAGACTGATAGTGCTGGTCAGGTAATTCAGAGTCAGTGAGCCAAATCCAGTTCAGATTAGCACACATTTAAGAGGGTTTGCTTTTTGACATAATACCAGGAGTGCTGGACATTAATGTTTCCAAAAGATAGCTTGAAGTTGGATGTCAGTCAGTAGTTGCAGCAAATGATGCTCTCCTCTCCCCATTTATGCCTCCAAATTCCCCCCACTCCCCTGTAGTATCATCAGCTGTGCTAGTGTGGCTTCAAGCTAAAATAAACCATTTTCTGAGCTTGTTTTCTCTCAGAAGAGCAGGATTTAGCAACATCTGCTTCAAGTCTACAAGTTGTTAAAGCACCAGATCCTAAGGAATGAAAACTTGGATTCTATCAAAGTTGAGTCTGTGTAGTCACGTTGCTCATCTGCCTCTGTGGCCACAGAAGAGCTCCTCAACTTTCCTGAAGTTGCTTTTCCTCCCAGGTCATTATTTAATCCTCAGAGACCAAGAGCCAGACGCTAGAGCATGATTATTTATTGTCCTTTTTAAGGAATACAAAGACAGCTTTACAAAAAGATGGCCAGTAGTTATTACCACAGTGAATGTTGTTAAAACCCAATTCACTGTAAACTGAAACCTGCAATCAGGTATAAGCTGTAAGAGACAAACTGCTCTTCCAAATCACTCAGCAAGATAGATGCCCCACTACACCTTGAACACATTCCAGTATAGCCCTATAATCTGTCACTTCAACTACTTCCTTCCAGGACATATTCAGAAATAAGAATTTTAAACTTGACTAGCAGTACTGCAACTGATGTGGCTCCTTTAACAGTTGAGGGAAAAATCTTTCCTCTTGCTTTACAGGAAAAGTAGATGAATACAGCAAACCACAACTTGAATGTTATACAGAGGGGACAAAGATGCAGTTCAGTACTGCTGGCCAGATAAAGAACCGTCTGTCATTTGATGTAAGCATTTAAAGAAATATTTTTGGTTCAAGCGGAACTGTATGTTTCCCTCTCCCCCACCAAGGCAGAGGAGTGTTGGTGGAAAAGGGGAGCCATGTGAGACTTCGTCATTGATGACACTTCATAAGATAATTCAGACTTCTGATCCATAAACTAAAAGGCAATTGTACAACTTAGTCCTTCAGCTGGGAAACTTCATAAAGGTATGCACCAAGCATCTTCACCCCCTGGATGTAGTTGTGCCTGGAAAGAAGATAGCTTCCATTAGCACTATCTTAGTCTGAGCAGCATTTGTAGTGCTTTTTGCAATCAGTCCTATCCACACAACAGACTACAGACATTTCCATTGCAGGCAACAGACTACTCCCAGCCTTCCCACATCTCCCCTGGTAAGACAGAAAAGCCACCCATCAGATACGGGGTAACCAAGCTTGGACACAAAGGTGTAAAAACTGATTCTGATTCTAAATTTATTGAATCAGAAGCAATGAGAACAAGATTCAGCTATAGACTAGTTACCCAACCAGTCACTCCCTGCATGGAGAAATGGCACTTTGGCTTCCAGAAAATTAAGGAAACAAGAGCTCAAGTCTTCTTGGTCCTTTTCATAATACATGCCAAGACCCATGGTAACCTCAGCCTGGCACAGGGATAAATATTCTCTTACCTATTTAGCTTCTCATTTTGAGAGTGAGCACCATCATCTGCAGCTCCAACAGGAAGCAGCATGACATTCTTGCCTGTTGCTTCTTGGAAAGTAAGTGTAACAGGAATGCTTCCTCCCTCCCTTGTCAGGTCTGGTTCAACTCCAAAAACTAGAAAAGTGATACTTTAGTTAGTTCGGAGTTACAGTTTTTAACAAAACATTACTTAAGCATCAAGTACCAACCACATCTGTACCAGCTGCTGATCAATTCCTGTTTTGTTCAGTCCAAACAGTTCCACAAATAACACTTCACACAACCACCTGTTTGTACTCCAGCACAAGTTGGATTTGCTCTAGTTGCCCTACGCAATCTATCAGTTATGCTAGGGCAGCTAAAGCGGAATGCTCGGATGACTAAACTTTGAGGGCTTTTGCTAAGCAAGTGGCCTGAACTGACAGTCCCACCTACACGCAATAGCAACACTGTACCAATGGACTTGTTCCAGTACAGTAGGAATAAGCTTGATATAATTTCTGCCCTTCTTGTACATCAGACTCAAGGACTGCACATGACATGCTTCATTACTTAAGTGAGACAAATTTAAGTGCAGAACACCAAGTATTATACAAACATAACCTCCTCAGTATTTCTTGAGGTGCTGGAATAAAAGCTTTAGTTCTCCCAATGGCAAGCAGAAAACACACTGACCTGTCTTCATGGCCCTCCTACCAGCCATGTAGTGGGGATGGTTGAAGTCTGACACCCAGGGTTTTCCACCATGGCCTAAGTACACTCTGAATTTGTTGGGGCTATGCAGCTCTGCAAATTTTTTGCTCACATATTCTTCAACCTATGAGAAAGATTGAACAATCCTATCTTCTGTTAGCATTTCTATGAACTCTGGTAAAGACTGTATACTAAAAGCATCTTAGGGACTTGCAGGTCACTACTACTGTGCAGCAATACTTTCCCCATTACTATTATTTCGTATTATTCCTATGTATCTCTGCCTTGAAATCAGAATATCTCCTTCAGGCAAGTTAACAGTATACTGTAGAACAGTTAGGCAGTATATCAAACTTATGTTTCTGTATATGCACTTCTGGCAATCCAAGTGCCCTAAAATTAAATTCGCCCTTGGTCCTGAGCCCCTTCTTTGAGTTCGAGAGAAATCGACTATTCAGGTCACAATGGTCATACAATTGCTGTATGTGAGCCACAAAGCAATTCCCTCAACTATCCAAGTTGAGGTGCAGACCAGGGAAAAATGGAAGTAAATGTTTTAGAAAACAGAAATACTTTTCCCTCAGCATGAAGAAGAATTAAAATTAAGACACTAGTTATTTTGACACCACCAATTCATCTCAACATACATGCTTTGTGACTTCTTCAGGAGTCATGTTTGGCACAAGTCTGATTGAGAACTTTCCAATCACTTTCCTAGGAATCACAGTCTTGGCTCCAGATGCTGAGAAGGCTCCTTCAATTCCATGAAGAGACAAAGAAGGGTATCTCCACCTATGCATAAGGATATCTCTCTGCAGAAGCAAAGGGAAATATGAAAGGTTAAATCAAGTTTGACAGACTTCCTCAAAGTAATAATTTCTTTACTCTAATAGACTTTGCAAGAAACAGTGCTTTCTCCCATACAGAAATGCAGCTTATTCAAGACTCCTCAGTTATAAACAGAAGCTGTTACTCCCACTAGGCACACATTTGATACAACAGCTGGGTTGTTCTAGCTCTCCTAGTTCTATGGAACTTGTAGAACATGAATGGTCTGTTTCTGACAAGGATACAAATACGTATGTGAGATATATATATCTACGCATACCTTGTCTATACTCCATATATATAGGTACTCAAGCACAGTGTGCAGGGAATGTATTGGAAGGTCTAGTCCCCACTGCCTCAAGTCAGGCGGTGCCTTCACTGAGTCACATGCTTATGAAGATCACAGGTTTGCTGAAAGCCTCACCACATGTAGACTGAGGCACATAGCATGCTCTTTCCCAATTTATATCATCAGTTGTATTAAACTGCCTGAACTCCAGGTTGGTTAAAATGAGTACTACTGCCTTTTTCAGCTACACTCCTGCATTTCCTTCTTGCTGCCTTGGACACAGCTGTTCAGTACAGTGGATACTGAAACACATCTGTGTCCCATATAGGCAGCTATAGTATCTCAAACATGAACTTAAGGTTTGAGACTTAGAAATTTTGTGGCCTTTATGTTCACAGTTTGTTTTGTTCCAGGTACAACCTGCCTCTGAACTCTCCAAGCAAATTGAACTGCCACAGTTCAAATCTCTCAAGCACTGTTTCGCACACATTACAGCCTTCGCTCCCATCTCTCTCCTTAGCCCTAAGACTCTTCCTGCATGCACACAACTTAAAACTCCCTCGGTAAGTCAAGCTAGGATTTCAGTCTAACTAAGAGTGAACTGCTTTAGCTTGCTATCAAAGAGAATCTTGCCAGCTCCTCCTTATATACAAGCTTTATCACATCCATTACTTCATAGGACAAGCCTACACAAGGAAGTCTGTGTGCTCCCAGTTGATACAAAGATGAACATGTAAGACAAGGTTGAGGATAATATTGTTATTCATATCCATTTGAGTTGAGTCTCCTCCTGACAGTACCAGGACAGGAAACAGGCCTGCATATGCAAATTTGTCCTTTACAACACTTGTTTCTGCTTTTTATGGTAAGAGATGTATTTACATCTAGGATTTAATGCTTTAAAATTAGTATGCAAGACCTATACCTTGTAGGATTCAATGCTGTTAGAAGCATTCATTTGGAGAGCTCCCAGGGTAAAGATTTGAGAAGTTCAGACATAAGTTTATCGAACTTGAGCTGTTCAAAGATTTGGGCAGCTGCCCAGTTCCTGGCTACTAAATAGTCCTTGCTTGCCAGGTCTAAGATGATGTTCAGTATGTCAGCCTTAAGTTCATCACAACTAGATCAAGCTGTTTTCTCACTTAATGAGAGGGCATCTCTATGAGAAATTTACTTTGTGATAACCCACTGAACTTCCTACAGATATAAAAAGTCAGATGCTTTGTGTAGATGTGGTATCTGACCTCTGAACAAGTGCTAGCAGTTCTTATCTAGAATTAAGAGAACAGCAGTAGATAAAGAAAGTTCTGTACAAGTTTGAAATGTTATTTATATATAGATTAAGGAGCAAATTTAAAGTTTTCTAGACCTCTTCCCTTAAACATAGAATAACTGAGATTTAAGTTTCCAAGCACCTAACACCTTGCAAAGGAACTGCTAATATTAAGAGTGCAGTCAAATGTACACCAGGTGAAATGATCTTCAAGGCAATCTCACCATTTTAAAGAAATTAGATTAATTCTCTGCCTACCAAATTACTCTGTACATATACAAGTATCCACAAAAGCTTGTTTCTGCCTTCTAACATAAGTAGCTTGACCTAATACAGCCACGCAGGGTAGACAGGGAGTGACGCAGTATACCTTTGTATCATGCAATAGTTTTGTTGCTCCTACATCTTTTGCATATTCTCCCAGGTCAAAATCAATCTTCTCATATAGTGCCAGCTCTTCATCAGTAACAGGTGCCACTGCTTCATTAATGCCTGGGATTAAGATTTTCCCTTTCTTGTCTGTAAGAGAAGCTGTAAACAAGAAGCACCTAATATCAGGATTCAACTAGAACAAACAAGATGTCATTGCTGAGAATGCTTTCCATGGGAAATAGTAATCTTTGCCTTCTGAAAATTCCATAAAGGTATCATGAAATTTTGACCTCTCCCTTCAGGAGCTTGTACCACTAAGAATGGAAAGCACTTATGGAATCTGTAGCTATCCAAAATGTCCACTTCCTTGCAACTATAATTCTATTGCTACACATTTAGCTGGCTGTTTGAAAGCAGGATTCCCAAGGAGTTCAGTGTCACACCTGTAGACAAGTGTGCAGAAGACAGCCAATTAACATACAAGTTTGCAGCAAGGTTTTAGGGGGAATTAAAGTAGACAGACAACTTTTTGGCAAAACCATCATATTTCTGCATCTAAGGCATCAGCCTGTCATACCTGGCAAGCACCATTTCACTAGTCATTGCTTTGCTAGTGTAAGCAGCCCTTTGGAACTCACTCTCTGCAAGCTCGCTATGCTTTAATGGCTCTTACTGCTATTTCAGATGCATTCAGTGAAACCTCCCTTTTCTTACCCATTAGAGTAATGAGATCTTTCATGGCCTCATGTACCGAACCACCATAAACTCCAGAGTGAAGGTCTTTGTCACTACATTCCACCTGGTTTAAAGTGAATAAAGATTTGGGGTTATTTTAGCATGAAGATACTGTCAAATGTACAGAACAGACTTTTGCCTTAGCTTTTTGCTGCACATACTGAGAATGCATCTGGTTTTGGAACAGACTACCCAGTTGTAGTAAATTAAAGCAGATATACTTTTTATTGCTCTGTGGAGTACAAGTCCTTGGTACTGACTG
This sequence comes from Loriculus beryllinus, assembly GCA_039877255.1. Classification (NCBI taxonomy): domain Eukaryota; kingdom Metazoa; phylum Chordata; class Aves; order Psittaciformes; family Psittacidae; genus Loriculus; species Loriculus beryllinus. The sequence continues at coordinate 24,263 of JBCJKH010080849.1, forward strand.
TCCCAACCTTGGGGGCTTCAGTGACATCTCTTTTTGCATTTAAATAAATATCTGAAGATTATCTATAACACGTGAATACTCCAGTGAAGGTACCAGGATCTCGCTTCATACATCTGAAAGTTTTCCCTCCCACCTAAGTATCATTTAGAATAGTAAAAGGAAGATATTTAGTCACTTAGTAGAAACTGTTCCACTTAAGCCAGTTTCACCTTTTCTTAAAGGCTATTGGCATGAAAATGTTACAGCTACCACTCTTTAGTAGAAAATCCAGTTGAATAGCACTGCTTTTGCAGTGCACTTGAGCTCTTACCTCTATGAAATAATAGCAGATACCCCTCAAGCCATAAGTGATACAAGGCTTCTTCTTGCCTAGCCAGTAGTTGTCAGAAATGCAAACATAATCTACATCTTTGAAGAAAGTATCTTGTTGAGCAAAAATCAGTTCATCAAGGCCTTCAGATCCTGATTCTTCCATACCTTCTAGGCAGAACTTAATATTTACTGGAAACTCCTTTGAAAGTTAAAACCAAAAACAATTAAGTATGTGAAAATACTGGACTTCTTCAACAATCAGTAATTTCCATGTCACATACAAAGCAGAAAAAAGACACAAGTAAATTAGTTCCATGACAGTGGAATCTAATAATATTTTGTGTATAATTAACTAGGTTGGACTGCACATATATGCAAAAAGTGTTAACTAAACTCAATGGCAGCTTCTTCTCAATGCTCATAATTGCGGGAACACAGCAGAAATCTGTTGCCAAGGTTAAGTCACAAGGCCAGGAAAATTAATACTAACCACAGAAACTGCATGCCACAGTAGGAGTCAGAGCTACCCTGTCTATCCAGTCTACCATATTCTATGCCTAGACAGCACCTGAGAACTAGTTATTCTTCTTGCAAGTAATAGCAACTTGTCTTGCAAGGTAATGCAGACAACCTGAGCTATTTCTGATTACACTTTTTCTTGAACAGAAACACCAAAACTCCCAGTTTAGTGTTATTAAGTTAATCTCTTCTTAGACATCAGTGGCAGTGAGACATTAAGCATTGCTAAAGGCCAAGTTAATCTGAATCCGTACATGAAAGTGATCATATTTGGCTATTTCTCCTGCAGCAGATGACTGCATATATATTTGCCTTCCTACACGTTTTGTTAAAGCAAAAAATATTTCAAGTGTAATCCAAGCATCTACAAGACCAACTTGTAGTCACCAAGTCAACTCAGCCCTACTGAGACATCAACAAATTTACAAGACTATTGCATCATTTCTCTGATCAGCTGAATAAGCAGGCTTGCCTCAAGGGTTTGTGGCTTGGATAACATTTATTGGTAGACTCAGCTGTATGTAAAAAACACAGAATACATTTTGAGCACATACCTGGTTAGTTTGTTGATAAGCCTCTAAGGCATTCAACCAGGCAAGCACTGGACCTTTGTCATCTGTTGATCCTCGCCCATACAACTTTCCTGTAGATACAAATTAACTAGTGTGGAGACGAACTGGGATGAAGTTTGTCATCTCTTGCTTGCAGGGGAAAACATTTTTGGATAAGCTTTTTAGCCCTCCTTCTATTAACTTCCACTTCTACGTCAGAAGAATCAGTGGTTTTACATCCTGCTTTATATAGCCATTCAGGTAGGATAGGTACAGTATGATTCTATGACTGCAATAGCTTCCCACTTACAAAGCTACCCTACCTCTTCCCCTAGTTGCTTCCTGGATAGGAGTTGAACATTAGCCTGGAAAAGATGTAACTGCCTTGCACCATGTTGCTCCCATGTCCTTCACAATAGTATCATTTTTTATGAACACAGCAATAAGGATAGAGAAACAAGTTACCTCCTTCCACAGAAAATATCCAGTATTAGCTTCAACTCAATAACGCTTTGCTTAAAGAGTTCAGTAGCTAGTTGACAAATCACTTCTCTGGATTCTCCAAGTAAAAGCTGAACTCCCCAGAAAGGGCTTTTGTCAAAAACCGGTTTTACAGGCTACAGGGAAGTTCCAGGAAATGCAGCACATGGGATCACAGTAAAGGCAAATACTGCAGCAACTCAGCTGCGGCTACAGCACCTAAGCACTAGCTGT
>JBCJKH010080866.1:0-19938 GCA_039877255.1 Loriculus beryllinus
TGCGTATACATGTATTCATCATCTAAGAGGAAGAAAGGGATGGATAATGCCGTCTCTGCTTATGCTTTCTTACGCATTTTGTAATAAGCTTCTGTTTAGTTCCATCTGTCTCAGCCGCATTTTAATGGGACAGGCTGAAACTCCCTACTGAATGAGTTTGTTTTGGTTTGGAGTTGTAGTTTAATGTCACAATACTATGATCCAGGGCCCTAGGAAAAAATCTAATGATAGAATCGTAGAATGGTTTGGGTTGGAAGAGACCTGGTCTCCACTTGGACATCATACTGATGACCACAACTGTTTGAATGTGGCCATCCAGCCAATTCCTTATCCACTAAGTGACCCTTCCATCAAATCCATTCCTCCCTAGGGACAAGAATGTTGTAGGTCCAGGCAGATGATGTCAGGCACACTTCCCTTATCTACCAATGCTGTAACCCTACTGTAGAAGGCCACCGAATTTGTCAGACATGATTTTCCCTTAATGAAGCCATTTGGCTGTCACCAATCCCTTATTGTCCATGTGCCTTAACATGGTTTCCAGGAGAATCTGCTCCGTGATCTTATCAAGCACCAAGGTGAGGCTGACTAGCCTGTAGTTCCTTTTCCCCCCTTTTGAAAATGGGGTTATGTTTTCCCTTTTCCAGTCAATGGGAACTTCACCAGACTGTTATGGCTTCTCTGGTACGATGGACAGTGGCTTAGCCAGTTCATCTGCCAATTCTCTCAGATCTCCCTGGTTTCCGCTCTTACCGCAGCAATCTTGCAGTGATACTTTGGTTTACATTTGCAAAGGCATTTTGCATATACCAGTAGAGAACAGAGGTTCAAAGTAATGTGCCATTCTCAGGTGTTGTCTTTTGCGCTGGGTTCCTTACCTGTGCAGAATTAGTAACCAGTGGCCGTCTCATTTCATAGGATGCACTGGTTCTAGGCTGGATTAGGTCCAGGTTTCTGATTTTAATTGAAAGTTTTTATAAATATTAGATTCTACTTTTGATACAAATTTTATTAAAGTCACTCCAAGGTGTTTGGCATGTAACTTTATCAGCCAACCAGCAACACAGCTACTGCTTATATTCTTTTTTTTCTATCTTGACCGTTGTTTTGGGGTTTTTTTCTTTCAGTTGAGTAGATTTTTACAGGAATTGCTGTGGAAGGACTGCTGTAGAAATCAAATTAGCTGCTCAGAATTCCAGGTATTTAACCCTCATTTGCATTTTTTGTTTTAGAAAAGGTGAGGTTGGGGACCCACTGCTGCAAAACACAGCTGCTGCTTCCACTCTTGTTGGTGGCTTTGCACAACAGAATAGTTCTGTCTCTCTAAGCACCTGGCAAAAGACCACAAAGAGCTTGATGGTGCTGAATTTATCAAGGAGGGGAGACTCACTGCTGTTTCTGTCTGTGCCCACTTGGCAGATTGCAGAATAGGAGACTTTGCTGTTGGCATTGGAGAGCTTACAGCTTGTGTGACTGTTATCCTGGGTTTTGCTCACAGTGAAATAGTCCTCTTGTAATCGTGAAGGGCATGTTCTTGAAAACAGCACTGCTTTTTAACAGTTGCAGTTAGAAATAGTGGTTGGGTTTGTAACTGATATACCAAAAAAAAAAAAAAAAAGAGCAAAGTAACCCACCCCTCTCTTCCCCCTCAAAAAAAAGCCCTCACCCAAACAACCAAAAAACAAACCCCAGGAGCAAAACCCAACTCTATGAAGAAATTCTAGTACTGGACAAATACGTTTGCACTAGTTGTGTTGCAAATCATAGAATAGTTAGGGTTGGAAAGGACCTTAAGATCATCCAGTTCCAACCCCCCTGCCATAGGCAGGGACACCTCACACGAATTTGGTTAAGGTTTCATATTTTCTTTTTAGAATGCATACATACTAGTGCTGATGTAGCTTTATGAAAGAGAATTTTGCTGTCTCTTCTGGTGATTTATACTGTGCTCTTAGGACATTTCTACTTTTGAAAGAAAATGTCTCCTTTTTGATGATCGCAGGCATTATACTAAAACAAATCAGTGTGGAATATGGATGTTGTAATGAATACAACTACTTATCTCCCTACTTTTTCCTTCAGATTCTCTTGAATAACTACTTACATTTACTTAGTCAAATAGCAATTCCAAAATGCGGTGTAAACTGTTAACAAAATTAGGTAAATTTTATTTTTAAGAGGCTTTGTGAACCGTATAACCCACATTCATCACTTCTGCCAGCTACCTTCCCAATTTCATTAATATTACTCCTAATTTGCAAATAGAAACAGCTGGAGAAGTTGTCCAAGGAAGGCTTTTGCTCTTATGTCTTTTTTTTTGTTTTTAGGTTCACTGGGAACTTAGAGGTAGAATTGAACTGAGTTTGCAATCTGTCAAGTTCAGTGTGTTTGTGCACAGTGGCATCCCATACAGTTCTGAGCACTTAATGACTGATAAATCTGTGTTTTGATGGGATGGAAAAGAACATTAAAAGTCATTCTGGGAGATAAACCCAAGGTCTACCTAACCCAGTCATTTATTTTTACAGTGCTCCATAGTGGGTGCCTGTGTAAGAGGATAACAGTAGGGCAAGCAAAGGCAGTGACTCCCCAGCTACACTTTTTGAATTGGAGGTTCTGCCTTTGTGTTTAAGTCTGTATCTTTGTGTTTACAGGCTATGGGTGGTCTTAGCATGAAAACTGCCCTTCTGAATCCTATTTTAGAAAACCAGTGTTTCCTAGGATTAACTGCAGCATTTCTGTTGGGTTTATTTCTGGATGCCCTAGATGTCTCTTCTGTTCCTTCCTCACTCCTATCAAAAATGAAAAAAACCTAGTCAGTCTCTTTTCTCCATAATATTATTTATGTTTCTCTTAAATGATTTTATTTTCTTAAAAATTGTTTGAATTTGGAGCTACTTTAAAGTCTTTTTGGGAAGTTAATAACTCAGCTGACGTTTGTTACCTATTTCTAGCGTAAACAAACTTTGTTTGCTATTTTTTTTTTGCCAGAAAAGTTCCTTAGTAGCAGAAACTTGATTTGAGTGGGGAAAAAATATTTCTGTAAGTGGGAGAATGTTTTACTATTGAAATAATTTTTAGTGATGTGATGTGACCCATATGCTATTTGTATCATAAATCTCTTAATCTGTGCTCAGGTTTTCATTGATGACGTATTAGTGTTACATTTTCAGCCTTTGACCTCTTCAAACAAAGTGTTATTCGTTGCACTAATGGTTTGTTTCCTAGACCTACTAACCATTTTTCTGTAATACTTGTTTAAAAATAGTTACCTGTATGGTTCTTTGTTGTTGTTCTCTTATTTATTACTATTATCTGATTTCTTACTGTAACTTTTATGTATTGAAATGGGCTTATTTAGAGTTTCATTAGCACTCATGTGAAGTCTGTAATTTTTTTGCTACCTGCTTGCTCACGTAATTCCTGAAGCTCAGGGATTTTGGTCTTTTATGTTGTTACTCATGTGCCCAAGCGCATCAATATCACTTAGTCCAGCAAAATATTTTTCAGAAAGGAGCACTGATCCATTTCATTTTATTAAAAATCAGGAATATTTGGATTAGCTTGGACATGCAATCAAACTTGAAGCGTGTCCGTGAGTATTGTTGTGTCAGTAGAATTTAAGCACGCGCTTGAAGTTAGTCGCATATATTTAAATGTTGCCTTTTATTGGTCAGGGTTTTCTCAGCTAGGAGCAAGTTCTGCCTGCAAACATGCAGCATACTGATAGCTTAGACCTTGATAGAATAAGGTTTAATGACTCCTGTTTAGATGATGCTGATAGTTGACATAAATGAAGAAATAAAACCAGTGACTTGTCAGTTTGGCACTTAGTTTTGGTGAGATGAGGGGAATGGTGCATGTTTAAGTGAAATTTAAAGACTGGTCAGTGACTAGGTTCAACAGAACTTCATGTTTGTTTTCTGTTGTGTAAGATTTTAATCTTTTGTGATAAATTATGACTAATTTTGCATCTTTCATGTGCACTGTTTCTCTGTTTCCTGGAGAATTTCTGTTCATGAGTGTGCCGCTTCTTTAAAGATCGTATTTTGTTTTGTCCTCTTCTGAGGCTTTTTTAGGAGAGTTTTTAGGTTTCAGTAACTTCTCTAATGCAGAAATTCTGTTTGTTCATATTTTTTACAATGTGCTTATTTCATTTGTATCATTCCAATGTATATGTGTGCATGCATGTATATGTGTATGCATGTCTATATTGTTATAATTGCATCTGATTGCATGCATGTAATTACATGTGTGTATGTATATACACATACATATATTTTACTATGAAACTATTTTACTATGAAACTATATGTGCTTGGTGCCATAATTCCACTTCTGTGCACAAATAAAATGTTCTAAAAGTTATTATTTTATCTGGAATCACAAATAAAATTAGAAATGTATAGTACATAGTGAAAATAGAATTATTATGAAAATAAGCCAAATCATGTGTTTAAATTCAAGTTATGAGTGACTGTAATAGAAAAAACGTGGAGTAGCTGAGGTTTCATGTGATTATAGTATGCTGTGTTGTACATGCCATAAGGAATAATTGTTTATAGCTCTTCTACTAAAATTTGGAAAGAGTATTATGCTGTTCTCTCTATGCTTCAAACTCTACAGAACAATAATTTTGTCTTTACTTTTTTCCAGCACTTGCTATTGGCAATAAAGTTTACCATCGCATTTGTAATTCCGGATAAACCAAGAAATATCCAGATAAAACTAGCAAAATTGGAATTTGAATCTCTAGAGGCTCTCAAACAACAGGTAAGAGCAACTGACATATAGAACTGTGAAAAGCATTGGTGGCCTGGAGGAAAGATAACCTAGGGAGATTCTGTGCTGGGTTTAGGTGGATAAGTACGTAAATCCCAGGGTTTTGAAACTCCTGTTACACTGTATTAAGATTAGCTAGCTAAAGCTGTTCTACCTCTGCCTCACAGTTTCTGGTGGCAGAGCTGGGGTGGTGAGTCACTGGTAGCAGTGTACAGCACAGGGTATTAAATAAATAGAAAACAGCGCTGGTTTACTTCTACGCATTAAGTTGTAAACTGTAGCTTTTCAGGTACTGCTTCATTTTCTGTTAACCCATCACTGCTTAAGAAGTGGAGTGGAGGGCTGGAAGTTTTAACAGATTCACCTGTCCTTTCAACCTATCAGTTTCTGTGAGCCAATGCCAGAAAAATGGTCTTCCTTTTCAGACAGCATAAAATTCCTGGTATAGCTAGTAATGTAGCAACTTGTAATGTCTTTTGTCCTTGTTTGTGCAAACATACTTTGTTTATATTATCACTTCTAAAGGACATTGGTCTCTATGAAACCTCCTTTCATCCCCTGGAGGTGTTTGTTGGATTTCCTTCATTGCTGAAATATCATCACAAATAAACAGTTAACTTGGCTCTGATATAGGCAGAAACTGTAAACAGGCTGAACATGTTTGAAATAATTATGTTGAGAACTAAGTGTGTATGAGGGCATGGTAATGTTGCCTTATTTTACTTTCCATATACAATTGCCTCATTTTATTGCATAAGGTATATTTTACAGTATACTTAATAAGCATTCCAAAGCTACGTAGTAAAATAAGGAACTAGATTTTTCTACTGGAAATTTCTGTTTTGACAAATGATTCCATAGAAAGTGGTAGAGATCACAAGAGATGAAGAATCATATGGAATTAGCTTCAGTAGGAGACTGAGCGCGTTTTGCTATGGCAGCGTTCTTTAGGAGTTTCTGACTGTACCATGCTGGATAGGATTTCTATGATAGTTTAGATATCAGAAAAAACCTCCCAAACCCACCATTGACTGGTGCACCTATTTATTGTTAGCTCAGATATTTTTACACTGTAATGCATGGTTTTACGTGAACATACTTTTTTGTGTGCTCCACATGCAGATGTGTAAACTCCTCTATACCAATTTTTATGTAGGCTGGGCGGTTACTTTATAAAACATCTACTGTAGCTGCTTGTGACAAAATGAGCTCTTCATTTTAGACAAACTGAGCCTGTAAACAATATACTGCCTTTTATAGTTAAAAAACTCCAGTTCTGTGTGACACTAAGACATCACTAGTGAAGCAGTACTGTCTGTCGTAATCAGCCATAACAAAACCCAAATTATAGTTGAATCTAATGCCTCATAGTTTTGTTTTGCCTTTCTCTAGATGTTGATGTGGAGTTACCAGGAGCTGGTTGTGGATCTCATTTATTTTTTAGATAAAATTAAAAGGAACAGGATTACATTTCTATTTCAGTTGTTCGTTCTCTGTTTTCAGTTTGTAGACAGGCAGAACTAGGTCATCCACTGGAACCTTAAGCTCAAGTGAATATAGTCACCTTTGGTTATAATGTGCTAACTGGGATATATATGGAGTCTCTTTCAATGTGAGTGTGCATGTCAGCAGTTAGCACTGTATCTCCTATTCTTGCATCTGTGTATCCCCTACAGTATTATGTGCCTGATTCCCAGTTTTCAGGGTTGTTTCATTAATTCAGTGGTGAAAAGTTAGTCTGAATTTTAGGAAGAACCAGAAATCTAGCAGTTCTCCCCTGATACTTCCAGGCTCCCTACAGGATCCAGAAAGAACATGGCTGGTTTTCAGGTGCCTTGGTAGGTACTTCATATACAAGTGTCTACCGTCATCTTTTTAGATTTCCTCTGGTTGATACGGTGCTATGTATCCCATAGACATGTAGAGAATTGGGCTTTTTTTCCTGGTGCCTTAGTTTTTTTGAGTGAAAAAGATCAGCATTTAAAATTAATACAGTGACTGTAAAAAGATACTGAAGTGTTTGTTTTAGAAGCACGTTTTCTAGTTCTTGTTACTGAGATTCATGGTAATTTATGCTGTATATCTTGCTTTCAAGAAGAAAACGGCAGTGAAATCCCCCAAAACAACTGTTAAAAAGGGTCATGAAAGTCTCGGGCAAATGTGTTGTGAGATCACATTATAGAGAAACTGATTTATATACCTTTGTGCAAGTGTGCATTGCATTCCTCTCTTGATGCTATCCAGACATGTATGCCATTGTGTTTATCATATGAGCTTTTAGAGTATTGTTGTCTTGGGATGTGTCAACCTCCAAGATGCCAAAATAGATTATTAGGCTCCTTATCTAGTGCAGGGGCAGAAAATCTCCTCATACACAGGTGTATTGATTATGCTTGAGATCTTTAACTTTAGACAGTGTGAGCACCTTTACATTTTCATTAATGCTAAACTAATTGCTTTTTGACCTGGTGCAATGGGACTATAACTGTGTTCAATCCATTTGAAGACTGAGTTAGTGTCTATTCGAAAGGGATTTTAGAGAATGCAATGTCTCAGCTCCCTAATAGAGATGAACAGTCACCATTAGAGCTTGTTAAAACTTCCAATATAGTGAAAAATGCCATAACAATAATAAAAAAATAATTTTATATTGGCATGGCAGTCTTGTTTTGAAGTTCTCAAACTTTAGGAAAAGTTTTTAGGAAGTTCTGAAATGTTTCTTTGAATAATTTCTTTACATAGTTTGTTGAAAGGGAGTGGACTGTTGAATGAGTTGTAATAATTCGATCTATTTTGAAAACACCTGGTTACAATACACTCAAAGTATCATAATAAATGTTTGTTGACATAACGCCAGACAAAATGCTTTAATGATTCTGAATCCAAATTGGGGAATGTGCTACATCTGTAGACTTTGCTTCCCTTTTGCCCTGGTGTCTTTCAGGGGTAGAGGAGGCTGGGTAGACTAAATATGGAGGAAGGGGAGAAGGGAGTAAATTAATGTGAAGGCTGTAAAAGAGGGCTAACGAGAATAAGGATCAGGATTTTTGAAAGAGGAACAGGAGCGATTCCATTCTCACTACTTAAAGCGTTGTCAGTTCTTGGCCACCTGGATGCTGGGCAACTAGAAACTGGTACTGTCTGCTATTAGGGTGATGGACCCTTTTCTGGTTAACATCATGATCCTTCTGGGGAAGTAGCTAGCTATAAAGTGGGGTGAGGTGCCCAAGACTCCCCTTGCTTCTTTGCAGTACTCTGCTGTGTTACATCTGTTTCTTGTAAGTGCCGTGCCCTTTGGTCCAGTTCTTATTTTAAGGAGGAGAGACCAAGTAGAAATGTGCCTGAAAGCAGCAAGGAAGCAGTTAATTTTTCAGTGGTTCAGGAGTTACCATAGGCATGGGCAAGGACTAATGCTGGAAAGCTAATGTGAGAACACAATCTAGCATTTTTGGGGCAGTGATGGTGAAAGCTACACTGATAAACGTTTTAGCTTCTGGACGGATCAAAGCTTAATGAATAGACAAAGGGCCCCTGTGGTTGGAGATGGGTCAGCCTATCTTGTATTGGCTGCTTACAAGCAGCCTATGCTTGTAAAAGGTTTAAGTTCCAGAAACACAAGGCAACCACAGATTAATTAGCACAACTTGCATTTTGTGGAATAGATTACAGTCATGTTTTCAGGTATTGAGATCTTCCCAGTATTACCTTCAACAAACATCAAATTCATGCCTTTTTTTTTTTCTTCTTCTTTTTGGCTCTGAAACTAGAACCAGGCAAAGCAAACGAGAGACAAATAGGGAGAAAATAATTTTTCATGCAGTTATTTTCTGTGCATGAAGTACAGAGAGTAGCAGCTCCAGCGTGATGCATAACTAGTAGCTGTTTTTCAAGGAAAAATAAGGTTTTAAACAGTGGGGAATGACATACCTTTTCATAAAGTGCAACACCTTATTAGTATTAGCTCTGTTGTAAAAATGCTTGTGTTCCACCAGAAGAAGACTCCAGATAAATAATATGCTCATGGGCTAAGGGCCCAGCAACAGATTGGCAGTTATCATCCTTTCTAAACTGCCAGTAATAAAAAGGGTCAAGCCTATTGAACATCAGCCATGAAAATATTCCTCCTTTATCCTCTCTGACATCTTAAAAGATAAAGCAACGTAGTCATTCAGTCTGGGACAAGTGGAAAAATACCTTTTGCTCTTTCATACAGTATCTCTCATGGTGGTTGTACCATCTACATACAATTGCTTGGTGGCTGTGGTATAGTCTGAATATCCATAAACAATTACTTCAATTCCTTTAGCATGAGATCTAAGTGTTACTAAGTCAGTAGTGCTCCTTCTTAATGATTTCCAGCAGAATAAGTTTTCCCAAGCAAAGATAGATGTAACATTCACGAGGATTTTTCTAGCAATGCCATCCATTTCCTGAGAACAGGTCTTATGTGTCTCAGTTCCCTCTCTATAAAATGTAAGAAGAGCAAGAAGAAGTGCAAGAAGACTGATCTGTGCATCATCTTCATTGATTAAAAGCTTTTTCAAAACATGGTAGTATGTTGCTCAGCTTCTTTTCGAAAGGCATGGCGTGGCAAGACAGTGACAGAAGGAGGCTAATGTCTGTTTGGCCAGGTGTAGTCGTATGGAAAGTTTAAACTCTTCCTCTTTCTACAGGTATCCTGGCATGTAAAAGTTGCTGTTCTCTCCAGCAAAAACATTCCACTTCAAGTAATTTCAGTATTTTAACATTGCAATTCACTGCACGGCAGCACTGTTAACGATTTTGAAGTTTTTTGTTTTCTGACTGCAGTGGCTATACTTTGCCATTTCCCCATGAGTAGTACCCACTACCACTGATCACATCCTTTCCAGGAGTTCACTAAGTTTGAGAGTGCTGATCCATATGGCCTCTGTCCTGTTAGAGTGCTTAGCTTCTATGAGAACAGCTTTCTGTAGCTCAGAGCAAAACAAAGAGATACTGCTAACTTAAGGGTCTTCTGCACTGGGTGACATGCATGCTTGCTCCTTGTACCTCTTTAAGATGATGTTCTTGCAGGGATTTTTCTATTTACTAACACTGACGTGTCTTGGAATATGATTCTGGGTATGATGGACCACCAAAGCTGCTTGAATTGTCAGTGAGCCTTAGAAATTTCCCTTTTTTAGTGAGAGCAAGAGTTGCTGGTTCTTACCATCCTGCATGATTATCTTGTGAAATGGTAACTGAAAACAGTTTTTGTGAGGCTGAAGCAAATTCAGTGGATTTCTGCCTCATTCAGTGCCACGAACACCAGTACTAGAGGGCTCAGAAAAGGACTGCCTGTAGCTTCAGGACTACCCTCAAAGCACCGCTGATAATAAAAGCAGAAGGTTGCTCGCTGTTGGCTGGCAGTGCTGGGCAAATACAAGGCTGCAGTCATATTGCAGGAAAGGCAAGTAGCTGAAATGATTTCATTCAAATAATCGAAGATTTGCAAAACAACCCATAGGAAAGACTAGTGAAACTTGAGCTCAGACATTGAGTTTAGGTTAAAACAGATTGAGATGAAATAAGAAGCTTGCTTTATGTTTTGACAAAGAAAAACCCAAACAAACAAACAAAACCCTTAAAATAGTATTCCTTCTAAAGAAAAATGTATTTTTGTCAGAAAATTCCTCTCCCCACTTTCTCTTCCCCCACCCCCCAAAAACGAAGTTGTGTGACAGCACTTTTTTTGATAGTCTCCTGGTTTGTGTAATCAGACATATATCATGGGTGATGTTAAAATAGAACCATTACTAATCATTGTTGATTGCTGTAGGGATTTGTTTTGTAAGAGTCCAAACCTGCTTAATTCAGCTTTGCAAATGCAGTTTTTTCCCTAGTGAATAGTCAGAATGCTTTCAGACATGTCACTGTAACATTTCATGTGTTTGGTAGCAGCAGGGGTATAATTTGAGTAAGATTCATTATATTTTCATAACATGGTTTTTAAGCATAGAAGGACTTGCACCCTGTCATAGGAAAACAGACTGTGTTTGAACATGGTTTTGTCAGTATGTTTTAAACATTAATTCCTTTAAATGCTGGACCTTTCTTGAAAGTATGTTTCTGAAAATGAGTTCGAATATAAAAGTGTTAACAAAATCAGAATAAATGGTGATCCTTTAAGAAAAAAAGTAAAATCAAAAGCCCATTAATTTGGGAAGAAGATTTTTGTGTCCCTGTTTGTGACTATTCAGCTGAAGGTGAGATGACACCAAGTCTGCCTGGTTTACGGGGATGTTAAACCTTTTAAATGCAGGACCCTTGATAGCTAATATTATAAATGTAAACGTTTAAATAGATATGAGTATAATGTGATGGTAGCTGATACTTTTGCATGCTCTTAATGGGAACAGAAACAAACAGTGCACTGGCTTCCCAGCAGGTGTAATTTTCTTTTCCAACAGTCCATTCGTTCTCTGTGACTATTGCCAGGGTTAAAATTGTCCATCAAGTTGTCTTTCTGTAACAGCTGAGTCTCTCTGGAAAGACAGCCTCTTCTGCCTTTCTCAGATCTTAGCCTAAAGCTTGGTGATGTAATGAACATTGATCAGTTCAGTCCTTTTGCCTTGATGTCCCAGATCACTGACAAGGTATCATTTCAACAAGGAAACATATGGAATAAGGGGAAAGGATAAAAACTAGGTTAAAATTGTTCCTACTGTAGGAATACTGCAGCTACATCAGTTTTTCATAGCTTTAGAACCCAGAGGGGATCCCAATTATAAGTGAACTTTTTTTGAATACAAGGAAAAGGGCTATTCCATTTCCCATACAAATAAGAGTAAAGTACACAGTGAGATTTGATTTCAGGAACTCTTGTAACCAGCTTTCAACAGGACATTTATACGTCTGTAGTTACAGACTTCTGAATAATGGTTGCACCTGTTACTGAGAAGGTGAAGGACTAGAGCAAGAGAAAAAATGAAATCTGTCTCATTAAAATTCCTTCAGAAGAAAAGAATCCTAAAAGATTTCACTTACCATAATCTGATAATGAAATTTTCTTTAGACAACTGAATAGAACTTGCTGATGGAAAGGTAGTATTTGTTGCAAGCAGCTGTGGACTCCTACATGCCTATCATGTTTTAAATATCATTTTACCTATGCCACCTCAAAAGATCCCCCCAAAACCTCTGTCATCCTGCCTATCCTGTCTATAGGGAGAACTCTTTCTGAGACTAACTGGAGATAAAGAAGCAGGAATCCATGGAATCCCTGAAACAGACACAAAAATGTAACAGTGGTCTCAAGTCTGTGGGTTGCTAGTGATGACACTTGCACCATGACCGAGTCTTTGCATATGCTGTGCAGCCTGACCATGGTGATTCTAAGAGCAAGTATCCAACATGATATGTTACCTACCCAGCCACTGGGGTTTTATTGATTTTGAACTTGAAAAAAAATCTCTCTGCCTACTTGTACTGCCATGACTATTCATGCCTTTTGCTGTAGGAGAAATAGCACTCTTATGTTGGATGCCAGAGGGACTATTCATCAGGGGCTGTCGTGACAGGACAAGGGATAAAAGCTTTAAAATTAAACAGGGAAAGTTTAGGTTGGATATAAGGAAGAAATTCTTTAGTATGAGCATGGTGAGGCACTGGAACAGGTTGCCCAGAGAAGTGATAAATGCTTCATCCCTGGCAGTGTTCAAAGCCAGATTGGACAGAGTATTGGGTGCTGTGGTTGAGTGTGAGGCAGGGCGGTTGAAGCTAGATGATCTTAAGGTTCTTTCAAACCCAAACCATTCTATGATTCTATATATGTCTGCCATTTCAGTGAGGTAGGTAAGACACATGCCAAATAAGCAAATCGTTGCTATATTGGATTGATAGGTCTTGTTCTGAAATGAGGTATAATTGCTTGTCTGAATAACAGGAAAAGAAAAACAAGTGGTGTATATGTGTAAATTTTGTTTGAATTGCACAGTGTCCATGAATAACTTAATATGCTATCTATATGGTGTAAGTAGCTGTCGTGGTTTAAGCCCAGCTGGTAACTCAGAACCATGCAGCTCCTCGCTGCCCGCTTCTTCCTCCTCCCACTCCCGAAGGGATGGGGAGGAGAATGGAAAGAATGCAACTCCAATGGGTTGTGATATGAACAGTCCAGTAACTAAGGTATAGTCTAAAGCTACTACTGCTAACACCAGTAGTAATAATGGTAAGGGAAATAACAAGGGGAGAGAATACAACCACTCACTACCTGTCAACCAATACCCAGCCTGACCCGAGCGGTGATCTAGCCCTTCCAGGTAACTGCCCCCAGTTTATATAGTGGGCATGATGTACTGTGGTATGGGACGCCCCTTTGGCTAGTTTGGGTCAGGTGTCCTGTCTCTGCTTCCTCCCAGCTTCTCCTCCTCCGTGGCAGAGCATGAGACTCAAAAAGTCCTTGGTCAGAGTAAGCATTTCTTAGCAACAACTAAAAGCATTGGTGTTACCAGCATTATTCCCAGGCTGAAAGTAAAAAACCACAGCGCTGCACCAGCTACTGAGAAGGAGAAAAATTACTACTACTACTGAACCCAGGACAGTATCCACCCCTTATTCTGTACTGTTCACATTATGCTCAGATCCCACATTTTTCAATATGCCATCACTCTTGTCTCATATATACATATATATATACACACACACACACACACATGCACATAAAGAGAGAGGTACCATTCCTTAGTGCATGCTGGCCCCAGATCCTCTGTATCCCCAACTCCAAAAGCCGAAGGGTCAACCTCGAGTCTCCCCTGGAGCTTTCTGCCAGAGGCTCCAGATAGGACCATTCTCCCCAGCTGCAGTGTAGAGTACATTTTTTACATCTGGCCTGGTCCAAACTGGTCCAAGGGCCACTGCATGAACTATCTCTCGTTTAATTTGCTCAATTTGTTGTTGCTCAGGGCTCCGTTTAAAATCATTCTTTTTCCGGGTCACGTGATAGAGAGGGCTTACAATCAAACTGTAATTTGGGATGTGCATTCTCCAGAACCCCGCAACACCCAAGAAAGCTTGTATTTCTTTCTTATTAGTTGGTGGAGATATTGCTGTTATCGTGATCACATGTATGTGGATCTGGTGTCGTCCATATTGCAGTTTTATTCCCCAGAATTGAATCTCCTGTGCAGGTTCCTTGACCTTACTCTGTTTTATGTCAAAACTGGCTTTAAGAAGGATTTGGATTATTTTCCTCCCTTTCTCAAAGACTTCTTCCACTGTATCACCCCACACAATAATGTCATCAATGTATTGCAGGCGTTCTGGAGCTTGCTCCTGTTCCAGTGCAGTCTGGATCAGTCCATGGCAGATGGTAGGGCTGTGTTTCCACCCCTGGGGCACTTGGTTCCAAGTGTACTGGATGCCCCTCCAAGTAAAAGCAAACTGTGGCCTGCACCCTGCTGCCAGAGGAATTGAGAAAAATGCATTGGCAATATCAATCGTGGATCCATCAATGCATGGAGCCTCTGGACCAGTCACAATTGGGTGCTTTTGCCACTTCCTCCCAGTCAGGCTGATTTCAGCCTCCAGTACAATCAACTCTTGGGATCCTCCTGTCACTCCAGAAATATAAATGGGCTCCACTCCTTGATAGTTTGATGGCATGAGGGTACACTGTGCATCGGTATCTACTGGAGCCTTATACTTCTGTGGGACTGATGATCCACACAGTCCAGTAAATCCCATTGTCCCTTACCGCCACCTGGCTGGAGGCAGGGCACCTCTAATAGTGATCCCAATATTGGTCACGTACATTTTGTAGAAAGGGATTAGTCTTCTTTATCACAGGAGCTGAAGTAAAATCACCTCTTCCACTCCATCTGGGAGCCTGCTCACCAGAGACTGAAGCCACAGCTTTTGAGGGATGATTATGCTTGATCTTTGCGTTCCTCTTCAATTCATGCACCTGTTCCTCCAGAGCTGAGGTAGGTTTTCCATCCCACTTTGTCATGTCTTCTCCATGATCCCACAAGTAAAACCATAGGTGGCCTCTGGCACATACCTCCTGTATCTCCTCTCTCGAGCAGTAGGATGCGTTTTGTTAATAGCTGAGACATGGGTTGGTACTTGTGGGAAGCTGGATAGATCGAGTGGATCATCTCACAATTGTTTGAGGTCCCGGGACAGTTTTTCCACAGCTGAAATGATGGAAGGAGTCAGATTGTCTTTAACTCTCGAATCACTTAATCCGCTGTTGATGGTATTGCGTCATGCCAAGTTATTGATGCCAATGAGTAGGCAGTCCGTGTAAATTTCCACCACATGGGTTGTGTGCATTCAATTTATGTGGATCTATGGATGCATTCCCAGCATCCGGGCTATGATCATCTCTACAGTGATCATCTCTACAGTGGCTGATTCCCTCAGAGACGGGATGCCTTTCTCTGGCATGGTCCAATTGGCTGAATGACTCACAACATTGTCCTTGTACAGAAACCTTTCTTTCTCAGCTGCCAAGAGCCTCCTTCAGAGGCTGAGGGACCATTTTACTTTTGCAATTTCTTTATCAAGTCCCCTTTCCCTAGCAAGTGATTCTAGCTGCTTAGCTTCCCTACCTTCTAGTTCATAACTGTCAGTCCCATTGTCCCAGCATTGGAGCAACCAGGTGATGATGTGCTCCCTTGGCTGACGGGTGAAATCTTTTCACATATTCCGTAGCTCGGTTGAGGTCCAGGGTCAAGATGTCACCTCTTCTTTTTTCTCTGATACGTATAATAACTCTTGTTCAGATGCTGTCCTGTGTAGTAAGTGCATTGGTTCTTCATCTTTCTTCACTGTGGAGGTTGCTTTTTGTGCCTTTTGTTTGCTTCTCCCCTAGCATACTGGGGTAACCAATATTGGCACAAATTGGTCCTTTGGTTTAGCTGCAGTGATTATAATTGTGGCTGGAGTGTCTGCAGTGTCTGCCACCAGGGTTGGTGTAGCTGCTGTGCTTGGGGGTTGAGTAGTGCCAGGAGCTGCGTTGTCTGGTATAGTCAGAGTTTGAGTAGCTGCTGTACTTGTCACTGGGGTTGGTGTAGCTGCTGTACTTGGAGTTTGAGTAGCTCTGTTGTTGCTTTGCCATCAGATCCAGAGACATCTTTTTTTCTTTTTGAAGGTGGTGGATAGTGTTGAACAAGGCTCTGTAAGCGTAGGCCAAGCCCTGTTGCCATGATTTTTCCCTCTCTGGTATGACCAGGATGACAACACACCTCATTTAAGTGTTTTGATAGTTTTTCCAGATTTTGCACTTGTTCAGAGGTGAAGTTCCAAAGCACTGGAGGGGCCCACTGGCCTACATACTTGCCCAAAATATCCCACACACCCTGCCACTCATGACTGTCCAGTCTCGGGGAAAATCTCTTGGCCCTCCTATATCATCATCTAGCCCTAGACAAGACCTAAACCCAATTCTGCTTAACTTTTGAGATCAGACAAAGTGGTTGTGGGTAAAACACACATGTGTGCCAACGTGCTGATCCCCATCACAATCAGCAGGCAGGTTTCATGGGTATTCAAAGGCCATTCAAAACCTTCAGAACTCTCAAATCCTGCTGTAAGTAGTCTGGTGGGGGAGCTGGGGGTGTAAGGGAATGTCTCCTTCATAGGCTGATCACCCAAGGAAGAAAAAAATATGTGTAATTGCTAAACACTTCCATTATATGACTCTCAAAGTATGGAGGTGATGGCCACTCTAAGAAGGCAAGCCAGATCAGTTTCATGATCAATGAGTCTATTGTATTACAAGTCATTACCACGAAGTACAGTGAAACAAGAACCTTAGCCCAGGCCCCCCAGCCGATAAACACTAAGACAACAAGTACCGGCTGTAAGTAAAGTACGACATGCTGAAACTCTGAGATCAAGAGCAACAACTTTGAGAGCCAATAAATCAACCTTGTGATGAGTGACTATTAATCCGAACCGATGAATGCTTATCATAAAGATGATTAGACACACTCTGGTCAGATCTGTCATTATTTCAACCTTTCATGGCTCACATTGGGTGCCACAAAGAACTGTTTTGGTGTAAGCCCTGCCGGTAACTCAGAACCACGCAGCCACTCGCTCACTCCCCCCCTTCTTCCTCCCTTGTCTCACGGAGATATGGGAAGGAGAATCAAAAGAATGTAACTAACTCCCATGGGTTGAGATAAGAACAGTCCAGTAACTAAGGTATAACACAAATCACTACTGCTACCACCAATAATAATCATGAGAATAACAAGGGAAGAAAGTACAATACCACCCGCCGAAAACGAGCCTGACCAGGAAGTGTGTGTCCTTCCGGGTAACTCAGTTACATCCTGGGCATGACATGCTGTGCTATGGAATACCCCTTTGGTCAGTTTGGGTCAGGTGTCCTGTGCCTGCTTCTTTCCGGCCTCCCCTACTCCCTGGCAGAGCATGAGACTCAGAAAGTCCTTGGTCAGAATAAAACATTTGAGGAGTAACAGCATTGCTGTTATCAGTTCTGTTCCCAGGCCGAAAGTCAAAAAACAGCTGCACCAGCTACTATGAAGAAGAAAAAAATGACTGCTACTGTTAAACCCAGGACACATATATGTAAAAGAAAAACACTGAGCTTAAGATAAAGGCAACAATGCTGCTCCTGCTAGCCTTCAATAGCATGTAGTCCATACGTAGAAATGCTGTTTTCTCTGCACAGAGTAAGTGTTCTTACTGCATAAAGCAGTTCACACACATATAATTTGTAACTTTGAATAAATTGTATATAGGATTTTAATCTCGCCTCTTTAATCAACCCTCCAATGCTGAATGATAATCTTAAGTATTAAGATGTTATTTATTTGTTTTGTTTGGTGTGTAGTCAGAGGAGAAGAAAGATAGTTATGTGTTTTACAGCACCTCTTCTAACGAGCTCATAATCACAACGGTTATCTCTAGGTGCTTCTAGAAAAGTGAACACAATAAATGATAATGTACTGGGCAGTGTGCACAGAATTATCTGACAATTTGAATACTATTTACACAGCGTATTAGTTCCACTGTATGTAAATACAGCTGTTAGGATACTGCACATCAGAAGGCAGGAGCTATGTGGAAACTGCATGAATCAAACAGCATATTTGTTCAACAATTTTGCATTGCATAGCTTCTAGAGAAGTAGAAGTTTATAGCCCTGATTACCACTTAATAAAGTGTCTTGGTGTAGGTGAGAAATGATAGTCAAGGTATCACAGAGTTTTTCATTACCTCGAGGCGCCACAGGAGGTTGGAATGACCAATGGAACTGACAAACTTTGCCAGCTATTCCTTCTAAAAAATCAAATAAGTAATGAATACGGAAAATAGTTGTGCTTATATCCAGCTTTACTGCTTGTCAAGATGAAAAACAGTCTTGGGCCAGAGGCAGTTTCCCACTTTAAATATGGCCAGTTTTGTCTGCTACCAAAGTTTACAATTCCCCAGCAAAAGAATCTCCCTACCAGCAAAATATGAGTATCATAGGAAAAAAGAAAAAAATCTGGAAGAGCTGTTTTTAAGCTTCTCCTCTGCCAAAACTAGTAGAAGTTTAAACATGTAAATATCACAGAATATTTAAATGAGTGATGAAAAGTGACTTAAAATAAGCTACCACATTAAGCCATTATCATGTAGAATAAAAATTAACTGAAGTAAAAGATTAAACTCTTAAAGCATGACTCTGCTGTACAAACATCTATTTCCTCCTAGCTAATGTTAACAGAGCTTTACAGTTCATGTAAGGATTAGTGTTTTTTAAATACTTGCTAGTCTTTATTATTCAAACATACATTGTATTTGCTTAAATGAATAATAAGCTAAGTGGCATTTTTCTGAAGTCAGTCTCTGTAGGAGATACACTGGACCAGAGCTGTGCTGCAGCAGTCAATTTCACCTTCTGCTTTAGTTAAGAGACAGTGAGGTTTTCAACTGAGTCGTAAGCTAATGCCAGGAAGAATTTTTCCTTGACCCCCAATTAGTTATCAATTGGTATTCAGTAGCATAAGGCTCCACATCCCTTTTCATATTTTTTGTTATTTTGTAGTTTTTAATCCTGACTGGCTTAAGTATGGGATCACTTGTCATTTTCCAAGAATATCTCATCTTTATAAAACTGCTTTTCCCCCACACTGTTTTTTCATACAGTTAAAATCCTGGCATTAATGATGGGGGAAACTGGCAGCGAGTTCCATAAATTTTAGAACTGGATTTTAGAACTCCAGAGCAGAGGAAAAAAAATCTGAATTCATGGTTAGTTCACCATAAGCACAGATAAGAAAATCTGCACAGAAATTCCCTTTCTAGAGCACATATTTGTATGCTCAGCTCTAAAGTAAACATGCTGTATGTTGGCTGCATGGGTTACAATTTATTGACTTTATATGGCTATAGTTGTTGAACAGAAAGATTTGAAATGAGCCCAAAGAGGCCACTAGAAAGGCTGAAAGGTGACATGATGGCATATGAGAAGAGCAATGGTGGTCCTGACTGAGAGCAGCTGTGATTAGTACCTACACAATTGCTTAGCCAGTCCTTGCTTAGCCCAAGGACAAAATCTCAGCTCATCAGAACTGGATGAGTGTTTTGCTTCAGTATGACTGTTGAGGTTTAAGCCCAGCGGATAACTTGGAACCACATACCCCTTTTCCCCGCTCCCCACCCCTGCTGCAGGCAGGATAAGGAGGAGAATCAAACAAATGTAAGCTGCATGGGTTGAAATAAGAACAGTCCAGTAACTTAGGTATAATATAAAACTACTACTAGTAGTAATAATAATAATAAAGGGACAGAATATAAAACTAAAAAGGAAAAAAAAACCCCCAACAAACACAAGTGATACACAATGCAAGTGATCACCACCTGGCAACTGATATTCAGCTCAACCCGAGCAACTATCTAGGCCTTCCAGATAACTCGCCCCAGTTTATATACTGGGCATGATGTGCTGTGGTATGGAATACCCCTTTGGCTAGTTTGGGTCAGGTGTCCTACCTCTGCTTCCTCTCGGCTTCCTGTGCCCCTCCTCACTGTTAGGGCATGAGCACACCACCAGCTAACTAAAAAGAAAAAAAAACCCCCAACAAACACAAGTGATACACAATGCAAATGATCACCACCTTGCAACTGATATTCAGCTCAACCCGAGCAACTATCTAGGCCTTCCAGATAACT
>JBCJKH010080880.1:17492-39345 GCA_039877255.1 Loriculus beryllinus
GCCTGTGTTTTAACTCCTCAGACAACTATTGTCAAAAGTACCCAATGGATTGTCAACTAAGGAGATTTTCACAGCAAGAAGCCACCTATTTGCATCAAATACCATCAGCCTGCAGAGCAGCAACTTCTGGGTTATTTAACAACACTCCAGATGTAGTTATTTGCTCCTAGGCAAGTGGCTCAAAAAGGGCTATGCAAGAAAAAGACAGAATCGGCATGTAAAGGGGGACAATCACACAGCATGTGGAAGCGATTAACTAGTCAGTGTAATATAACTCAGTTAAACGAACAGATTTCCAGGACCTATGTCCTATGATTCTCAGCATGAGAGAGAGTGCAAGACTATTGCCAAACATAGGGTTGCATTTCACCATCAGTAAACAAGTGATTTCTGACTTTATGCTAAAGATAATGGTTTATGACTAGTTACGCAGAATAGCCTGAGTGCTTTCCTGTAGCAGCATGTCAACTGTTGCTCTCTGCAGGCATAGAAGACACAGGTGCTGCCTGTTTTACCACTGGAAAAAGGAGGGAGACAGCCAGGGCTGTAAATACAGGGACTGACTTCAACTGACTTTCTTGATAATTCTTTCATTTAAAAGACAGATACGGGGTTAATGCATGTAGCCAGGACAACTCTTAGGAATTTATCTGCTCCTACATTATACTCACCCTTTCTAGGAAATAGCTGCCTTCTGCAAAACTCAGTCCTGAGTTCAGGCACTGCAAAGCCTGGGAGAATCTAGACGTGTTTGACAGAATTCAGCCTCTTTAGAAGGATCCTTCTTAATGTTAAGACTAACTTTCATATACACTGTACTTATGCATACTTAATATAACCTGTTACCTGCCATGCACTTGGCAGCTGTATTATTTGCTAGCCTAACGCTGCAGTGACCAATGAGACTCTACTGAGAGACTCAGCATGGAAGAGCTATCAACAGATCATTCCTGCAATTCCTTTAATACCTGATTCACACCAAGTATCTATGGATTAGTGAGACACCCTGCTGCTGTTTCAAAAAGACTCAGCAAGTGAGTAGAAAGGATGTTGTCTGATAGGTATGCAACTTCAGAACAAATTCACACTGTTCTTAGAGAATTTGTCACCACAGGGGATGAAAAGGTTATTGTATATGAACCTGCATCTTTAATTACATTGTGTACTTCCCTATGCAATTAGAAATGTGCATTTGTAACAGATAGCTATACTTTCTAGTTATGTACCTATCAAATTCTTGTTATAATTAGGATGACTCATAATGAAATTATGCACTAGTTGCTCCATTCATTATACTGTTTGACTTACAGTGAGCATGCAAACTACAAATCTCCTGAATTCTTCCCATCCATCATCTTCCTTGGCCATTCCCTAAGCAAATACTGGTCAGAAACAGAGGCATTTTAAATTATTACAACTCTTTTGCAAGCAATGAGTTTTCTCAAAGAGGGTCTACCTCTGCAGGGCTGAGTAGGAATCTCAGCTCAGCTCCTACAGGAGTCAATACGGTTTTGCTGATGGAAGGCAAAGTTCAAGTACACGTGTGCCCTCTGTTTCAACAGGACAATTGTAGTTTGCAGCATTCTCACAGTCCAGGAAAACAGAAAATTGCCATACCAGATCAGAGCAGTGCTCCACCACTCTTTGTATCTTCTCTCCATCAAAGAGTGGATTGGTGCATCAGAAAAATGCAACAACAGTAGAACCCTGGTAAAGATAGGGAGAACAGGAGTTCCAACACTGATGGGATGATGGCAGTTGCTGTTGCTGCTCAGTGATTAGAAAAAGCCTGGGGAAAGAGCAAGTATCACAGAATATCTCCCTAACACTGAACCATTTTGAACTAATCAGACCCTATATGATCTTTCTGATCATTCCCTTTTAGCCTAACTCTTACATCTTGAATGGTTCACCTCCCTCTTTCAGTTACTACCTGACATTAATAAGGACATTACTTAGCCCTCACAGGTAGTTATCATGTGTTGACCACATTCAATTGACTTTAACCTACTACAAAGGATTGAAGCCTTTGGGATTGCTGTGGCAGGGAGGTCCATGGCTAGTTTTTTTACTGCACAAGGGAGGAGTTGAGATAGTCATCCATACTTTTATGAGCCCCCAGTTTGTATCAACATGCATAAAGGGGGAACTGTGAACATGGGTTGCAAAGATCACCTGCTTTAACCTGTCACTGAATGCTGTTGTGTCCAGTTCAGCGCTAAAATACCACAAAAGATCATCAAGAAAGTCAGTACCCCTAAATTTGTGTATTTTCAATAGGAATTTAATGTCTTTTGAACCACTGTGCCATAACACTTGCAAATCAATTAGTGAGACAGAAGTATATTGCTCAGGACAAGGAGAACTTTTTTCCCCCTTTTTTCTTTCCTGCCTTAAGGTGAATGTAATGCTTATGAAAGATGCTAGATAGATGGCAGTGAAAAAATGAATTATTCACAAAGCAGGTATTATTCTGGCAGCCATGCTAGCAGTCAGCATGTAATTGTGCACCTTGAAATTCATGCCTACAAACTTTGAAGTTCCCTTTGCTCGCACCAATTTTGGGAGAAGCTTAAGGTTATAATAATCCCCCACTCTAAATGGAGAAACAGAACTGGAGCCTCAGGACCTCCCCTCCAGCAAACTGATTGTGTAAAGTGCAGAGCTGAAAAGGGGAAGAGAGAATGTCCGAGAGTTACAGAAAGTACAGGCATGGGAAGCACATAGAGGTATAAAGGCAGCCCTGTTAAGAGCAGTGCTAATTCAGGGACAAATGTCATGCCTGTCATAGCCCCAGATGTCCCCATCAGCATCTATGGACTGCCTGCACCAGCAACAAGTTTGCTTTCACTCAAGTTTCCATGAAGGCCAATTCAGAAAGAGGAGAGACCTGCAGACCACACTGAGCACACACGCTGACATGGTGTTTGGTAAAGCTCTTGGCAGTGTGGGCATCTGGTGTGCTGGTGGCAGGAAGTCATGCAGAAAAAAAGGGGTGGTTTAAGTTGGCCATTTTTCCCTCCAGGAGCAAGGCAGAATTTACCACTTGTTTAGCACACACCAACAGCCTCTTCTGCAAGAGCAACTTTCAAATAGCCTGTGACAGTCACAGTAGAACACAAATCTAAATTAGAGCTTCTCAAAGGAGAAGAATCAGACCTTAACTAGCCCTCAGTGCCCTCAATCCCAAACATTTAAAAACCTAATGCACAGTAGTGTTCTCTTAGCCCTTTAGTTCTCCATGGTCTGAGGAACAGCTGGGCTTACACTGTGGTCTGCTTTGCCCCTTAATCTCTCTAAATAAATGCCTTTCATTTCTGAGATGTCTCCATGCATGGCATATTCGTTGTAAGCCAACGGCTGTGAACTAGGTGGTACCAAAACATCAGGCAGGTGCTAAACAAGCAGCAAAAGAGCTAACTGTCTTGATCTCGACCAGCCCGCCTTGGCACCAACTTGTCTCTCCAGTCCTTCAGCCCGCTTGCCGTTGCTGCTGGCACCATCTGTGCTGGTGGCTTTTACTTTTGTCCACTAGGGACCACACTGGGATCAGCAACACTGAAGTAACAGCAGATGTTAACACGCATTGGTCCACCTTGACCTGGGCAGATTATTAGCTGACAACCAAAAATAAAAAGGCTCCAAGATCTCAGAAGGGCACTAATGTCTCTGTCCTGGGATGTACAGATGTGCACAGCTTTACCAAAAATAGCAGTCTCCAACAGCATCCTCTCACCACCCCTCTTCTCCACATCATAGGCACTGCAAATGCAGTGCATTGCTTTTGCTTATTCTGCTTATCCCAGGTCCTGTCAACTTGTAAATTTAGATTGTAAGACCCTGCTATCTACAAACTGTATTTTGCCTTTTGGGAAGTGTAGCAGACATCTGTCACTCTGTAAAAACAAAGTATGGTCCATACATCCCCTTCATTCGCTTTGTGCCACATCTCCCTTATGGAGTTTTATGAACTTTCAGCCGCCAATCGCTGCTTCCACTCACCCCTGCGACAGCCTCAGCTCACAGTGGGGGTGGATGCTGTCGCGTTCCTCTTGCCGTTCACATCAGTCCTGAGAGCTACGGCACCTTCCATCCCCGGGAGTGATTTTCTCCTCAGTTTCAAAACAATGTGTGAAACCTTGCTCTGCAGAAACAGTAGCCTCAGTAAGTTTAAGGATGACTGAAGCTATTTCCTCCACTGAGGAGGTTTAAAAACTATGGAGGGATGAATGGAGTTAGACCTATCGCTGCATTTCTAGCAGCCATCCTATTACAGCACTGAATAAAAGCAGGAATGACATGTCTAGCCTAGGTTAATAAACCCTACCATAGTGCCTTAAAAGCACTATGAAACAGCCTTAAGTCAGCTTGAGATAACTAATTTCAAGCATGGCTGTCTAGTGTGCCTGTCATTCCTATTGTCCTTCCAAACTATTTCAGACATTTTGAGCAGGGAGTACTAAGCTATGAGTTAGCAGGGGTTGTGACATTAATGGTCAAAAAAAGGTTTAAGCACCAGGAGGGAACAATGACAGCGCTTAACAACTGGTGGCAGTTTGGAGGATTCTGCGGGATCTCTGTTTATTAATAATTAGGCTTCGCCTCGGAGGAAGATGTGACAACTATCGGAGGTAGGATTTGCATGGGAAACAAAGGGAGCTGTTGCTGTTCGGTGCCTATTGTTTGTGTTTTGTTCACTGGCTTTCGGAGCACAGCCAGGTGCAGTCGGCAGCGGTGAGGCGGCTGTGGGGAGGGGGTGATAGGAAGGGGGGAGAGCCAAGGGTGAAAATACTGTTGACAGTCTTGCCGTTTACGGCAGAAATGCCTTGAGCTCAAACTGGTTCAAATCTTGCTGCCTGCTGAGTGTGCATTCCACACCGCCATTCCCACGGAGTAAAATACATAGAGGTCATGCAGAAAACACTTTAGTCCTTTTCTACTGAGACAGCTGGGCTGTTTCTGAGATGGGAGAAGCAGAGGAGAAGCTGCCCTAAAATAAATGGGGAAGAAGAAAGCTATGTAGCCTGTAAGATGAGGGAGACATGCTATTAATATGTAAAATGTGTCTGGAGTGCCACCGATGTCACTTGAAAAGGGGAAAAAAGGCGGGGGGGGTGGGGTGTGCATGTGTTTACGGGAGGGTTTTTCCGGGTGAGGAGCTCCTCAGGTTATAACCTATTGCAAAAAAAGGTGCGATGTGTCCATCCATTTTGCATAATCAAAGCTTCTTCTGCACTGTTGGCATTGTCTTGCTGGATGAGAATTGTAGTTTCAGACAGAAAAAGCTACTATTTCCTCCTGTGCCACTGCCAGCCCCGCGCCGCTCTCCCTCCCTCTGAGGAAAATCAGTGTGAGAAAGGATGCAAACAATGTTTAGTTGGATGCTGAAAGGGTTGCGAGTGAGGGCTGAGGGGGAAATGAACACCCAGTAGTACAACAGGAAAGCTTCCCCTTGAAAATGCTTGCTTCTTCCCAGCCAGAAGTTTAAGAGAAGATATGCAAAGTTAGAAGCCTCATGTACTTTTTGATGATGCGCCTGCTTATCATTATCATACAAGGAAATGTCCAAACATCAGAGTCGGGTCTGCATGGCAAAACAGGGCAGCAGTGTTGCATGGGGTCCTTCTCAGTGCAGGGCTGCAAGTTTGCATTTTTGTCACTGCATATGACTCCCACCAAGATTAGTAACAAGAACTGAATGAATTAAAATCTTACATCCCTGCATATGCAAAATCCTTATCATGTGTGTATTTGATCCAAGTGCGATGTTCCCTGTGTTGATGCATTATTTTGACTTCTGTATTAAAGTTTCATTCCCAAACAACAGAGATACTTAAGAGTGAGTGGTATTTAGTAACAGTAAAATGTTCTGCTTGCCGAAATGCTTCTCATAGGAGCATTTAAAACTGCACTTAAAGAAGCAAAGAGTCATAGCTTGCAGTAAGAGCTATGGTATCACTTGCTGTGCTAAGTTTTAAAATTAAGGTTATGATGTCATTTTAAATGTACTTTAATATGGGTGTCATTAAGCATACTTTACAATACTGTTGTCGAAGGCTCACGACTCAGAGAATTATGTTAGATTGACTGTTTTCTTTAAATCTTCATTAGAAAAAGAATCTGTATCTAGCAGTGACTTACCCAGTAATTTGAATTTTCTCATCCTAACTAATGGCTTCTTTAATGAGAATTCAGTGTATTATACTATATTGTAAATAGGTCATGATAAAATTCATTTAATGACAAAACACCAATGACAATTTAACAGCTAAAGCATTAAATGCATTCTGTCAAAATAAACACAGATTGTGCCAAAGAGAAGCAGCTATATTGGATCAGGAAGGGTAAGAATTTTTCTTAGGAAACATAACATAAATATTCTCCATTTGATCCAAGCAACAACTTTTCAGTCAACTGCATTACTTCGCCTTGCAAACTGGAAGAAAAAATCATTTCTACCTGTGTTATTTACACTACTGAGTAACATAACGATAACAGTGAAAACTTTCTCTCAAAGAAATCGTTTCCAGTGGTTTGCAGTATGGATCAAAGAGATACTATGCAGAGATATTAAATCTGTGTCAGAAATGAGCAATGCATGTGGAAATCGAGTATTTTTTCCTTCTTGTCTCACTCCTGTCCAGAGGCTTAGATTATTTTACTTTGTTTTACTTCAGCGCCTTTCTGAGGGAAGGGGCTGAATGGGTAAAACCACAAGGAAGTCAAAGACTGAGTTCAGCCTGTGCCCAGGCACAGAATTCTCAGGGGACTTGGGTAAGTCCCCCCAACCTCTTTGCAAAAGGGACAGTGTAATAGCCCTGCTTTTCAACTAGTACACCCTTCTTGCCGTTGAGGAAGGTGTACTAGTGATGCAACGGAAATACAGACGGTGGTGTTCAGGGAATGAGGATGAATGCAGAGCTCCAGATAAGGCAAACTGCTAAACAAGTTTTTGTAGCAGGAGCAGGTTAATATTTCAGGCATTTTCAAGTGCAAAATAAGACACAATGCAAATCCCATGATCCAGAACTAAATGTGTTTTCAGAACTAGTCTACTTACAAAAACTTCTGCCAGCAGCAAATATCCATTCATCTAGGGCCTGTCAGAAGTGACTTCAAAATCTCTCAGCATTCCCTTTGCTCCATCACTATAGAGCAGATGTTGAACCAAATTGCATCAGATTGATTCACTGTGCTGAGAAACAATTTCTCTGTTTACTTCAGAAGCTCCATGAGTACTTTTTGCCACAAACGTCACTCACTCTTCTGCTTACAGATTGTCTATGGAGCTCATGCAATTTTCTAATTTATTTACTTGGTATTTGGGTATTTCTTCAGTGTACAACTCTTGGCTTACAGATCTTTTGGGAATGGCAAATGTTTGCAAATTCATACTGTGTTGCTTAGTTCAGTCACATGGTGTTCCTTGATTAGATGATGCGTGTAGTTAACTTAGAGAAAGTGAACTGCAAATTTCACAACCAAGTATACTGTTTTATATTGGATTTCCATCCCTATCTGAGCAGTCAGATTTAAAATTCATGTCTTGCAAGTAGTCGTATGAGCAACACATAAACACTGAAGTGTTCCCACTAGACAGATGTGAGAGCCAGGTTAAAGAGCTTTGTTTCATATGAATATTCATGAAAAGTGGTTGAATTCTTGAAGCTCTGTTAAAATGAATAGTCAGCATCATCCATCACACACTGCATGGGCCATTCTCTTACAGTGCTTGCTATGTCCCTGTATTTTCCCTAACTTTCCCTGTGGAAACTGTGCAGCCAAATTGAAAGGAAAAAACACCATCATGGAAATTTCTAAATTTTCCACATTGTAGCCTCTCCTGTTGTGCTTGTCTTGCACACTGCATGACACGAAGACAGCAAACAGGGAGGACAGTGAAAGAGCATCAACACTGATGCACTGAGTGCAGGAGAGAAAACACTGAAAGAGTGAACATATAAGGGTGATCACTGGCAGAGTAGTGGCCAGCCGCACAGAGGGTATACATAGGAAGTAAGGATTGACACAAGTGTGAGTACATAAATACACCAGTACAATTTTTAACAACGAATCTAGTTATTTTGGGTCATTAACACCAAGGTTTATGGTCTTACCAGACCCAGTCCATGGCAAGCCCTGGAGCTGTTATTCCCAGTTCTTGCCTGTGTTAGTAGGTGCTACATGTGTGCTCACCACAGGTGCAGTCAAGCAAGTGGGTGATGTGGTTTAACTCTAGTTATGCAGGGGTCTGATGATATGCCAAGGAGCTATGGAAGACTTGTGAAAATAACAGACAAAAATAAAACTAACTAACATCTGGTACATGGCTTAAAAGCAGTGAAAATCAGTTGGGCGAAGAACTTCTGTCAAGTGCTTTTTACCAGAGATAAAATAAAAAATCACCTGTCAAAACACCAAGCTCTTTTGACTCAGAAACAAAAGAGGAGGAAAAGGTTATAAAACATGACTATATTTGCCTTTTGAATGATTTTCTTTCTGTACTTATGCCATATAGAAGGAAACCTCAAGTCTCCTACTGAGTGAGCTACATTGTCCAACTACTTTACGTAGAAAGTCAGGTGTGTGCTGGATCAATGGGGTTTCTGTGACTGCACAGAACCAACCATCAGTGTTACGACCCCATTAGATGGCCTTTTTTACGTTTTCAGTTATTTTAAAGTCCAACTATCCTAGATATTTATTCTAAGAACAGAAACACTTGCACACAGCAAGCACTGTATGCAAGGCACACAGCAAAAGCCACTATAGACAATACACATGCGTTCATATTCTGTCAGAGCACATTTAAAACTGCTTACGGAGAGTAAGAGAATGAAAAGAATCAGAGGAACTAAAATCAAAGCAAACACAGAGGATCTTTGCTAGGGCAAAAATTGACTCAGTGTAAACTGGAATGAAATCCCGAATTGAAACTCCCCAGAATACCACTAAAAGTCCTATTAGATCTTCAAATACTTTTTCTTTCTAATATAAAGCTGTCTTATTACTCATAATTAACCCACATCTCTGCTTGTGCCAAGCAGAATAATTTTGTATGGACCACTTTTAAAAAAGCAGTTAATTATTAAGGAGAAAACACAGAAAAATTCAAATCCCAGCTCTCTATGCTCACATTGGTGGTTGCCCCTCTGGTCTGTGCTTTAGTGCCTTTGATGCTTGGTTGGGAGCAAAGAGCTCCCACTGATAAGCTCCACCGGAATACACAGCAACACCTTGCAGCTGTAGCATCTTCTTCTAAGATCCTTGAGAGGCTGGAGGCATCAACAGTCATAAGTGCACCTGAGCATCCCCACTGTTTACTTATCATCTGCTTCTAGAACCTCACAGGAGTGATGCAGCAACTCTGAGGTCCTCATCAGCCTTTCAAAACCACTCCAGTAAATGCACAAGCTCTTTAGGTAATCATTTGCATCACATAACTGTACAAAACCTCATCAAAGCTTGCACCAACCTATCCTACCTGCTGAATCCTTGGCCCTGATCTGAACCACAGCTTCCCATGATAGGGAACTGGAAGACCCAAAAACAGCGGGGAAGGTGTCTTTCAGAGGAAAGGAGAAACATTTCAAACTGCCTGTAAACCTTAAGCATCTCCTAAACACTGAAAGGGGTTATAGCAGAATCCCCAGACTGCAGACGTGATGGGCATAAGGAGCCAAGACCTGTATCCCGACCATTCCCGGGTGCCCAGCAATTTTGTCTGAACTCAGTGTTCTTCCCGCTCTGTGTGCCACTGCATTGCTCTAAGTCAACCACTGGCAGAAAGGTTTTGAAGACCAGAGGAGGCGAAAGAGTATTTGTCCCATTTCCCCACTTTCCTTTCAGTGGATCAGTGATTTAGAGGGGGACTGGTTTCTGCTTAAGCTTAAGTGGTTCATTTGTCCAAAGTCACCATCCAGGCACTGTCCTTGTGTCCGCTGCTGAAGCGCGGTACCAAAGAAGGGACAAGATAACATTGCTTGCCTTAAAGAAGTGTTGCAGAAAACATTCAATATACTTGGCTGTACTTTATTTGCGGGCAAGTTATTTTCCACCTTAGCAGAGTAGTACTCCTTACTGACAACCATTAGTTATCTGCAAATCTAGATAGACCTTATAAACGCGAGGCTCCTGAGTGAATAAATAATGTCTCAGAGCAATAATTTGGAATAAGTCAAACTAGGAATGGTGAGAAGGTCAGGAATATCATCCCTTTGGGACTCCCTACCACTTCTAATTAATATCAGGTACTTAAAGCATCACAGCCCATGGTTAAATCAAAGTCAGAAGAAATAAAGGATTGTTAAATCCTTCCAGAGACTCGTGTCCCTCTCCATCCACAGTGCTCCTTAGTGCCACTGCCAAATAGATCGACTCTCTGACCTCAGTTAGGATATATGATATTTTTTTGCGGGGGAACAGCCCTGGGGATGCAGCAGCTTGGCTGCCCTTGTAGCTTGAAGCTACACCAGGGCTCACATTGTCCCTTGTTCTCCCACTGCCTTCCCATTCCCACCCAGCCACTCTCTCCTACCTTCGCAGGCTCTCCTGGCTCTCTGGTGAGCCAGTTCAGTGAGCCTTTCAAAAACTGGGCTTTGGTTTTGGCTGGCTGAGGGAGCCCAGTTGGGAGCCAATAAACACCAAAGCTCATGCAAGAAAAGCAGAAGAACGTAGCCAGGGGTGAGATATAGGGAGCAAGGAGCAGTTGCAGTCCTGGCATGGCTAAACACTCTTAAATTATTCTATCTTAATGACGTAGTGACGCAGCTGCAGAAGGAGGCTTCAGATAACCACATCTTAACCACAGCACCAATGAGCTGTTGTCCCTTTTTGCCTGACAAATATAGAAGATTTGAAGGGCAGAAAAGGACAACAGATTGTCTGTGCTTTTTTGGTCTTCTATCATTGGGGCCCATCTAGCTATTGATGAGCAGTTCTTAAGATTCTTATGTTGAATTCCAGAGCTGTTGTTGTGATGATGGGGAAAGAACAAATTCATCTGTGAAAAACAGTCCTTGCAAACCAGATTTAAGGAAGCTGCATTCAGCCTGGAGAAGAGAAGGCTCAAGGGGAGACTTTATACTTGCTTCTAGTACCTAAAGGGGACCTAGAAGTAACCTGGAGAGGAACTTTTTACACAGGCATCTAGTAATAAGACAAAAGGGGAAGGCTTTAAACTGAAAGGAGATTTAGCTTAGATATTAGGAAAAAAATTTTTACTATGAGGTTGGTGAGGCACTGGCACAGGCTGCCCAGAGAAACTGTGGCTGCCCCATCCTTGGCAGCGTTCAAGGCCAGGTTTGACGGAGTTTTGAGCAACCTGGTCTAGTGGAAGGTGTCCCTGTCCATGTCAGGGGGGTTGGCACTACATGAGCTTTAAGGTCCCTTCCAACCCAAACCATTCTGTGATTCTATGATTTGACAGAGTTCACTGATGCAGGAAATAAGAGCTTCAGGAATAAAACCTAAATGTAAAAATCACTTCAACTAGGACATCTTTCAATTCCTTCAACGGAGCATATATATTTCAAGGCACAGGAAGCAATAATCCAAGCAAGGAACAAAGAAAATTAATTTTTAACCATAGCATTTTACTAACTAGAGCATCTGCAACTAAAAGGTCCCCTCACTTTTGAAAAACCATGTTACTGATGCATCAGGGTGTAGTGTAAACTTCTGACATATTCCCCCTCTTCATTGGCTTCCATATAAGATGTTGATCTTGCTGCTAGTATGCTCTTTAAAAGCTCTGCTGCTCTCCTAATTATTAATTGCATGAAACATGTATTCTCCCATCTTGCAAAAAACATCACAAGACATACTCTTGTATGCAATCCACAGAAAATCGTATTTGGTAGAGTTTAATTAAGATAATCCAGTAATTTGTAGGCAGCTGATTTGGAAGGATTTTGTCACAGGTAAACAGGCTTTGTAAAAAAAAAAATAAATTGCTTTTATCTCTTCTTGCTTTCTGTTTTAGTTGTATTTCAAGTGGATTAGCATAATCTTTCCCCCGCCAAACTCCACAGCCCATAGAACAATTCCATCATAGTTCTAATTTTACAGGAAGAAAATGACTGAAAGCAATTAATTAAAAAATCTCTTCAGAGATGCATACATGGATGCAGTTATTCACTAAGAACTCACAAAATAGCTGTGCATTTTAAAGCAATTTATCTGGTGCATTAAGCGTGAACAGGATGTCTTTGTTACGTACGCCCACCTTTAGATGGTTTCCTATACGAGTATGCTTGTTGTGTAGAGATATGTGCAGTAATTCAGCTCAGTCAGAGAGGATCCCCTTTTAAATTAGGCAGGTTTCATTTTTCCTTTTTCCTGTGTGCTGAAGTTGACTGATTTCAAGTGAGGAGTCTTTCCCTGCTGGGACCTGGGTTGTCAAAAGCCATCACAGAACTTGCAAAATTCTGTCATTACACCAGAAGCCCTAACTCTGCTCCAGAATCATTCAGAGAAAATTCCCAATATTTGACAACAGAAGTTTCTCAACAAAGACATTCTGACAAACTGAAACATCATTCCCTGAACACACAGACACCCACATGGGGGACAGCACTAACACAAACAGTAAACTACTGGCAGGAGTGAATTTATCATCAGCCAGAATACACAAGTGTCTTCACACTATAACATTGGGCTAGGCTATTCATAACTTTTAAGGTCTACCAAAAAGGTAAATTCCCATGTTGTAAGGTTTATTTGATTTCCTATGAACCAAATAAAAACTATAAATTTCCTTGAACTCACGGTGAGGTAGAAGGAAGTCAGGACTCTTGATCTCAAAGCTGTGCACTTCCTAAATAAAATCCCAGCACATCTGTGCTGTGAATGTAAATAAGTGCTGGCACCCAGCGTGAGGTGCAGAGGTTCTCCTAGCAGAGCAGGAAGAAGTTTTCTCTGCAGAGATCTTCCTGCTCTGTGGTGAGAGCTCATCTATAGAGTCAATGCAGCAGCCTTGTTAGTCTGCAAGCACACTTCCCAGGCAATTTAAATATACCTAGGGAGGTTCCTAGAAGACTTCACATACTTCACTTCTCTTTTGAGCAGGAAATCTTGGACAAAGGAATTTTTTTGTCCCTCTTTGTTTCTAAGTTCACTTATACCTTTTTCGGCCCCCATTAAAACATGCTGCTGTCTACTCTTTTCCCTCTTTGTCTGCTCTTTCTACTCTCTGTTCTCTTGTTTTTATTTAAAACCCCTCACGTATCACAGCCTGCTGATCACTAGCCAGGTATCCAGATGGTACTCATGTACCACATTGGTAGGTGCCTTAGAAATAGCAGGCAGAGAAGGAAAAAATATCACTGGGAGGCTTCAGATGGTCTTTTTGATAAATGGCAATTGTAGATCTAATTAGCTGGTTCCCTCCTTTGGAGAAGCTGGGTAAGTAACAACAGTTTCAGTCCCAAGGAGAAAACACGCAAAGACGCACCTCTCGCTGTCAGGTTTTAGCTTTCCACTCAGAACAATGTCAGGCAGATGGCTTGTCAATCTATCCTTCTTTGAAAGGCACCAGGTTTTGTCTGGGTTTGAAGGTTTTTCTCAGTGCCCATCATCATACAGCACCACTACACTGTGTCAACTACTTTTGCACAGACAACTGGTTTATAGAATAAAGAACAAACACCGCTCACCTTAATTATGCGAATATCCCTCTGGCAATAATCAGGCTAATTGCCTCAGTAAAGCCAGCAGGATTTGGCTTTAAATCAACTACCAAAATTATTTAAGCATAAGTGCATGAATTCCTTTACAGCTCCAAGGCTCACTCATTAAACATTATTTACATCTCAGAAATGCTGTTTCTTTTCTCTCTGGCATTTGACAAGGAGAAAGGTAGAAAGAATGAGGTGTCAAGAGCACCTGTGTGAGTAAGGGGTCTGAACCCACCCCCAATTCAATGGTAGGGAAAATGTGTCTCCTTCCCCTTTGCTGAAACACCTCAAGAAGTCTGCCTGTGGGATCCAAGCTGCATCATGCCTGGGGATCCCACCGACCTGTGCATGTCCTTCTGGGGGCGGCACAAAACTGCAGAGGAATCTGCCAAGAAAGGAACCGTTGCTCAAACCTGCTGCATCTGCACGTTTGACTTATACCTTAAAGCATGAGCTAACATCCTTTAAAATATTTAGCTCGCTCAGTAAAACTGATACATGCTCTATTTACCTACAGAAATTTCTTGGACTTTTTTTTCACTCATATTAAGTAATCAATGTGTTTAATATGGCAAATGTGTTAGCATGATACAGAAGTACCAGCAGCTTCATTTTAGCAATTGACTCTAGAGGGGGCAGGGGGCAAAAATCCTCAGAGTTAGCTGGTGTGCTGCACTGGATGCTGCCCATACGAAGGTACCTGGATAAGGCACTGATACAAAAGGCTTGAAATCCCACCTCCACCAAGGGATATGTGGCACAGAACTAGCTGTCAAGGCCAAGACCTTCAATCAATCTTTCAGAGAACTGTATCTTTTTAAATAGTGTTTTGCAGTGTTTTGACTGTTTCTATATGTGCTGGTCTCAGGAAGAACCCCAGTCTAGATCTGTCCCATAAGTAGGGGAAAGCTATTCCTGCTTGCCATGTATCTCAGCGCAGAAGAGCCTTTCTGTGACCCACAGCAGGAGCAACAGGTGACATGAAGGTGCACTGTGAGCCTCTAGGGTCTTCAATTAAAAATCCAACATGCTTACGGAGTTGAGAGACTCTTAAGGGCTAGGAAGTAGTTAAGGTGGTCAAGGAACAGTGTTTTGCACCTACA
Source organism: Loriculus beryllinus (assembly GCA_039877255.1). Classification (NCBI taxonomy): domain Eukaryota; kingdom Metazoa; phylum Chordata; class Aves; order Psittaciformes; family Psittacidae; genus Loriculus; species Loriculus beryllinus. The sequence goes on from JBCJKH010080880.1 coordinate 32,272, forward strand.
GTCTGCCTTAGTTCTGCTGAGATGTTTAAGCCTCTTACTGGAGCTAAAGCTTTTTCATAAGCAGTCCCAGTTCGTCACCTCCCATCTTACAAAATTCTCTACATGTCTCTAATGCTTTTCACTGTCAATCTCAGCACTCTTTTTATATCCATTAAAGACTTTATGAGCTAGGATGACCAGAAATGAAAAAAGATTCTGAGGATAGAGCATGCAATTGATTTATATTAATGGCATTGTAATAATATTTTCAGTGTTTGATTTATTTTTCATTCTGTACACAGCTGAAATGCTGATTACTTCTCTATTCCTCTCTCATTTATAGAGCCGCCACTTACACTGGGCTTCACAAATTTATTCTCGAGTCTGCCTCCAAAGCAGTTAAAATATAATTAATTTAAAATCCACTAACACACAAGAAGTTGAGGTGATTCTTTCCAATCAATCTTACTAGAATTCATCAGTGAGCTTCACTAGCTGTCATGCTTCTCATACATTTGTCTTTGTAAAGCTCCTCTGACTTCAGTGGCTTTGACACATTTAACAACTGTCAATACTAAAAAAAACTCCCACCCTGTAATTTCTATGGAACCACACTGCAAGCCTTAGAAGCACCCCATTTGTACACAAATATCACAGTCACCTGCAACAGCATCCTTAATGACTTTTGTGTTTATTTGTACTGATAACTTTCATCCCTCGTACACATCAGAGATAAAAAAGAGCTAAGTGTGCCAAGATGTGTTAGTTTATAAAGGCAATTAGAGAATAAATATTACTGCTTAACTTCTCCTTCATAATATATTCTGCCTTGAAAACTATATAAGGTGTCAAATCACCTTACCCTAAAGGGATTAGGCTATGAAAAGTATCCCTCAGTGATAAAGGGGGAAAAAAACCTGGCTATTTTTATGGAGGAGTTTGATAATAGAAGAGATTATAGGGCATGGTGCCAACAATAGGCTGAGACTGAGCACAAGAAACTTTTATAGTCCTGTTTGTCAACTAAAGATGAACAAACTGTTTTGGACTAAGAACAGCCTGATTCTTGTCTCTAAGTTGATACGAAATCAAATACAGGTATCTCATCAGAGGTATGACAAAGCAACTTGCTCTTCTGTTCATTACAAGGTGGCTGTGCACTGCCTTATTTTGGTTGGAGGCAGACAGAAATACAATATCACAAATTTTGGGATCTGCTGAAAACTGGAAACACCAACAATAGCAACACTTTATCTTCAAAGACTTGCTAAAATTAAGGGCTAGATTTTCAAAGCAGTTTGGCATCAAGAGCACCTTTAGACTTCCCTGGCAAATGGAGAACTGAGAACATGAAATAAAATGTCTTTCATTTTCAGCCAGCCCCTATAAACAACTAGCCATCATCACACCTTTCCTGCAGGCTAGAAAACAGGCATGTGATTTTATGTGATGGAATTTCAAGGTTGCAAATGGTCACATAAACCCATTTTGTAACAGTGTAACCTAATATCAAAAGTCTCTATATTTTGTGATTAAAACCTGGCATTTCAAGCAGAGGCACAGGAGCAAGTCCCCAGCATGAGGTCCGACTGTGTATCTGTATATTTGGCTCATGAGACAGCACAGCTAGTATACAGCAGTATTCATAGACCTTCATGCATGATACATAACACAAAATAGTTACTGAATTAATAAGCATAATTTTACCTAATTGGCATGTTTTTATTATTTATATGTGTTATGGCAGCCAATTAAACCTCTGGTTGTGCCAAGTTGAAGACTAGCATATAGCCATAAAGATCAATTAAATGCATTTAGATACTGTGTATGAGTGCAACATGTGCAAAAGGCATTGGACAACCCCATGGAGACTGCCCAAGCTATGGGAGGAGAAGCAGCACCCAAGTTCTCCCATCCCTGTGAATGCACCAGTGAACTTTGGAGGGATTCTGAGGAGGATCCTGCATAGAGGGGAACCTGCCAGGAAAATGAGCTCGACAGGGCTGAAGCCCATAAGCGTCACACCATATCATGACATCTGGCCAGTGCCCAGGCTGGATTTCAGCAGGACTGAGCTCCTTGCTGCAGCCAGAGCCTTCCCACAGGCACTTCTCGCTCGGCTTATTGTCCCTCCTGAGAAGGACTGCAAACCAACTGCAGTCTGACAGGTCTGAGTATGTCTTTCACAGAAGAAATTGGATCTCAAACATACAAATATTTGCTGTGTTAGCTTTGCACCTAGATATGTACCTATTTTTGCAATGTCTCAGAGGGACAGGGCAACAATTAGTTGGCCATGTTTGAGATATCATTGCACTATCCTGCTGGCTATACCATTTTCTTTTTATGCACCTACTTTATATGTACCTACTGTACCAAACCAGTGATGTGCGGCAAGAGAAAACATGCCAGTTGCAGGTAATGTAGTGTATACTGTTATGAAAGCAGTAATCTTTGGCCACCTTTGCTCTTGCAGGCTGTTGGTCATCCTGCAGAGTCAAGTGCCCAGGAGCATGCTGAGCAATGAACAGCCATTGTGGCTTGTACAGGGAAGCCTGCACAGACCTGGGCAACTAAACACGCACACAGACATTCCCTCTGGCTGCTTCACATTCCTGGAGGGGTTATTCATATTTTTAAACTATTTGGTGTAAGCAGCAGAGAGGGATGAAAGACTGGGACAGCAGCAGCTGCAAATGAATTGCCCTATCACAGGTACTGAATGATAACTTTGCAGCTATCTGAGGCAGACTGAGCAATCACTGGTATCCTGGGGTGGAGAGAGGTAGAGCAATAGTGGTCTGGCCAGGAAACAAAAAGCTGGAAGAATAATTGGTGACAATACTATTTTCTAGCTCTTTCTCTCTGACTGTATTTTTTCAGAGGGGCAGAGTTGGTGGGGGTGGGTATGTGTATTTAGAGCATCACAGGAACCAGACCATCAGCTCTTCTTTCAAAGAACATGTTGCCTGCCATTAAATAGTGCTGCTATCATAAATCCAGAAGAACAGCATTTTCATTCATAACATTTCTTAGTATATACAGACACAAATCTTCCCTTTCTGAAGCAGTATCTGCATTTCAGATTTCAAGCATACATTTCCTGGGATAGTGGGTTTTTTTTCTATTCTTTCTTATGTGTTATCTTATATATCATATTTCTGGCTTTCATATGCACATGACTAGGAAACATTCTCTTATCCAGAGTTCCTTTTGCTCTCTAACTCATCTTTTTCATCTATAACTTATTTTATTTCCAGATATGAAAAAGCAGATACAAATTATATCTGACAGCATCTCCCCAGCTCCTGAGATTTCAGATATGTCTTGCTCTGTGGTACCTCTTTTGCCAAATCTGTGTGAATAGAACAGAACATATGTCGCAAAAGCAGCATTTTATCATAAATTAACCCTGATTTCTTCATTCAAATTCTAGTGATATCGTCCAATTACTTCACTTTCTGCAAATTTTTGATTGTCTTTACTATCCATCCTCACAACTGAAGAATCAAACAGGCTATCATGTGCAAAAAGTAGTTTTTAACATAAGACGGCAAAACATAAAAACAAATGCTGAAGCCAATAAATTTCAGCAAATGTGAAGCTACAGCTGTCATCCGTATCATTAAGAGCAGCAACAGCATTCCAGCTAAAAAATGAAAATCCTCAAATTCAATCAATCTTCCAAGATTGTACAGTACTTATTGTACCAGCCCATAGCAAGAGCTGATCCCTCTTGGGGTCAATGTTTCAGCTGAAAAGGTGTGGGAAGAGGAATGTCACTTTCTTATTTGAAAGCAGATGAGGAGAGGCACAGAAGAATGACCTGTATTGTCCAAAACCACACAGGAAGCCTAAAACAAAGTTAACAGTCAGTCTTGCAAATCCCAGCACGATGACTAAACCCCAAGTAATGTCTTCTACTCCTACACTCATAGAATTGCACCCATTTTTGCCTTATCCCCTCAGGTCAGTGCATTTGTGAGGGGTGCCTCCTCAGAAGGGCAAATGCTCTATCTAGACAAAGTCCTGTCTTCAAAGCCAGCCAGCAAGTCTTCCTGAGAAAATACAAGAAATTCCTTAATTGGTAGATGCAGGATAATCTGTGCCAATGAAGGTCTTATACTGACAGAGATTAACTTTAAGCCTTGAAACATGAATTTTTTATGGCTGCTCCAAAATTTAATTTATTTGTGCTAAATATTATTAAACAAAGCGTTCACATTACCCATCGACACCTCCGCTCCATCTCAGGAATCACACTCCCTCACCGAACCATTCGGTTACCTATTTAATTAGCACATATTTTTGTGATGGACATTAGAGGATTATGAGAGCCACAGGCTTTTCAGTTAATGAGTACTACCAGGTTAACGAAGGAGGAGAACAGAGAGGAACAAAGCATATTTTTAACCAGTCCCAGTATTCACAAGTGAGATTTTAGATCAAGGTAAATAATGCTGAAATGCTGCCAGACTCCTTTCTCTGGATTTCTGAATGGTTTCCCTTCACTGTTGCCATGCCAAGTTTCAAATTTGCTTTGTGCCAAACCTCATACAAACAAATTTGCAGAGAATTCGTTTCAAAGTCTGACTTACACTAATATGTCTGAGCATTAGTGCTATGGCTGCTCCTTCTGCGGTCACTTAAATGAGGAACAATAAAGCCAGATTAATTTTTATCTCATCACAGCTAAGCCCTAGATTTTGCGTAAACAGATACCAAATGAACCTAAAACTCTTAGCCATCTTTTTTTTCAAGCCCACAAAGCAAAGTCTAGTTTTGGGGTAGGAGGGAAGGGAATCTTCACTGTGACTTCATTGTCTCTTTACAGGAACACTTTAAGCTCCCTGTTCAAGGTTTGTTTTCCAATTAAAGCTCCCAGAAACTCACATAATGCTCCAGCTGAGATCAGCAGAATCAGGCAGCTGAAGGAAATCTGTGACAAGAAACTCATATGGAAAACCCATTATTTTTATATGTATATTTCCAAAGTCATTATCAAACATAAATAAATTATAATAATATCATATCAGAACTAAAGCATTTCTTTTCCCTTGAGTCTCCAAAGATATTAAGATGCCCAAAGCTCTTCTAGTGCTGAGAACTGGGGGAAGACATGTGCAAGGGATCACTGGCCACAAGCAGGAGGAACAGCTCCTTGGCCTCAAATCAAGTCATCCTGCTTCCCACCAGGGCCATCTCCTCCTGGGGAGAGGTGAAGACTGGCCAGAAAGCTGCAGCTAATTAGAGGTAATTAAGGCAGCTAGAAATCCATCCCGGGCAGCTATCAGAGAGACACTCAAGGAAAAGGCAGAGGAAGATGAATCCAGACTCTGTTTTTCACTTTGGGTGTCTGCTCAGCAAAGAAATGTCAGTGGGAGAGTTGCCTCCCCTTCCTCTCTCATGTGCTGAGGAAAAATACCAATGCAAGTTACCCACCACCTGCACTCACACCCTACCTGTCTCTACCACTCCCTCTCCAGCTACTTCCAAATATCACAGATCATCCTTTGCCCTCTCTGCTCCCTCCCCATGGTCTCATTAGAAGGAGGTTTTCCTCACCCCAAGCCCAGACTGCTGTGGCACTCACTAGACAAGAGAGAAGGGTGAATATGCTTTGTTTTAGGTACTTCCTGAGAGACATACCTTGAAGGGACCAGATATAAATTAAAAATGGCCTTTGACACTGTCTGCTTCTGACAAGCTAATGAAAAGTGTTATAAGGTAAGGCCCAAGGCAGGACTGTGGTGTTTCAGGGCCATCCTGTCCAATGGAAAGCAAGCACTGCTCCTGGCCAGGTTTCACAGACTTCAGAAAGTGCAGTGCTTCCCAAGCCTCCCCTTTCCCACTCCCCAGCATAAAACAAAGCTCTGCGTCATTTACCCAAATGGCAGCTGCAGCTCATTTGGAGGCAGCCCAATTTTTCAGATTTGCACTTACATTCATGGACATTTAGCCTTTTTACAAACAGATAATGAGTCTGGTTCAGCTGGGGATAAGCCAGGGCTGCTTCTTTCCTTGTGGCTAAGCTCCCATTGCAAGGAGCTCATGCATGGCCTGAAAGCGTGCAGCCTGTGCAGAGGCGATCCAAAAGCAGTAACTCGGTTTTCACTACCCAACAAGATACACAGAACTCCCAGAAAGTTGCTTTTTCTGTTGTCTGAAAGAAAAAAGACAGTACAGTCCTTTTCCTTCCAGGCAGCAACCTGACCCTGCCCCTTCAAGCCCCTGCTATGCAGCCCTTTAAAAACAACAAACCATCCAAGCAAATGTTCAGAAAAGCCCCGGGTAGCCTCTTCCAGCTTTTCCTTCACTGTTGGGCATTCAGACAGGACAATCCTGCTGCCAGCTATAGCTGGCTGAACTTTCCCCTACCACAGAGCCAGTACCCACATCACTGGGCTGGCCCATTTGTGATGTAGCCCAGGTGAAAAGCAGTGCACTACACTAATCACTTCCACGCTAACCAGCTCTATGTGATTTTGCCATACAAACTCCTCTGCAGGCCAGCAGATAATGACTTTTGGGTAACGCAAGCCATACACCTACTGCTGGGCACTCACTAGTCAACACTGACAGAACCAGCTCAGTCTTCTGCCAGCTCTTACTTTGCCCCACTCAGCTCTAATTGGCTTTTGCATGCATTTTCCTGCACTGTCCTGTCACAAAGAGACACAGGTAAAGAGCATATCACCTAAGTAAAATTATCCTTCTTCTCTTCAATCCCATATTCCCTCATTACATCTTTCCCTTGACCACAGTGAACAGCTGATCTTTTGCAGCACATGCTCTGTAAAGGTGGGTAGACATTTACAGTGCCACTCAAGATAAGTTCAGGCTTTTAACCTTTCAGAACAATTTGCCTCACCAGCTGGTAGCTATCAGAGTCTGCTCTAGCTGACTAAGACCCTCTGGTATCTAAGTGTCTAAAATGTACAGTGCACTTAAAACCCGTTCAGTTCTCATTAATTCTCTCTAGATAGCAGTGGAATATGCAAATATTTGCAGCCCTCCCCCCCCCCCCCCATGTGCTGGGCTGCACCCCCAGTGCATGAGCAGCAGCTCAAGGAGGGGAGACCCCACTTGTGTGCA
>JBCJKH010080884.1:0-12080 GCA_039877255.1 Loriculus beryllinus
ACAATATTCATAAATTTACATACTGAGCCCACAAAGACTGATAAAATCTAAATTCTTAAGATTTGAAACTGCAAGCTGCCTTACTCATACAGAAAAACACCACGTCTAAAGGTAATTTTAGCCTGGTATCATACCTCCTGCTTCTGGGTAGCAGAGGCTGACTTAACTCATTAAATTATGTAGTCTCCACAGAGAAAATCTGTGTTAAGTCTTGAAGGATTCATAAACTTCAATATTTGGCAGCGGTTCCAAAACTGGTTTCTGTCTATCCAATTCTTTCTGGATTTCCCCATGCATTGCTTTAAGGGAGAGGGGAGAGGATAGAAGGGGGTGGGATGATCATGAGAAGAAAGCAGGGTGGGAAAGGAAAGAAGGTAGGGGAGAAGAAAGAAGGGGGAGAATAAGGAATGAGGGGGGGGGAGAGGAAAGAAGAGGAGGAAGAGAAGAAAGAGAGGTCACATAAAGACACCATGAGCCGATGACTTTTCTAGCTGCTGAAATGAACAGCTCATTGGGGAAAAAATAAAATAAAAAACCAAAATCAATCACAATAATGGCAGCAAACATAAAAATGCCAAATTATTGCAGGAACTACATACTGATCCTCTTTGTAGCTGCATTCATGTTAAACATCCTATTTATGGGATTAAGCAAAGCTGACAGAATCTGCACTCCATTGCCTCAGAGTATGACAACACCCAAAACAATGGCATAAAGTATTGGAGTTACATTTCATGCATCATTCCACAATATAAATAACTGCTAATGGAATATATCTCAAAAGAAGTGTAAATTTTAACTGCATGTTCTCCGAGTTCTGTACATATTAATACTGGTGTTACTAAAGGGTGAAGCTGTTCCAAAGTCAATTGGGATTTTTTTAGAATTCTACCCAGTAACTGCAACGATGTTCAAAAAGCTCTGATCTAAGTTCAGTAATGAAATTGCACTGACAGATTTCTGGCCCAGCACTTATCAGTCAGGTAACAAACAAGATTAACATTTTTTAAATATTTATAAGGCAGGAAGAAAAAGGAACTGTGCTCACAGAGAACGGATCATTCCTCTAAAAGAACTTAACATTCCTTGATTTCAGCAAGAGAAATTTGACAAGGCTGACAAGGGAGGAAAGCAGGTGGGCAAGAAATCTTGATTCACAGTTCTGTCAATTCATCCTCAACAACCTTGTTATGTGGCTGAATTAGTGACAGTTCGGGATATTTTAAATAAACACCCCCACTGACTGTTGTAAACTATTTTTCTCCTCTACAGCAAAATTATTAAAAATCCTGTGAAGAAGTTGTCAGATTTTTCCACCTGCTATCAGAAAAAGCAAAAAGTCAAGCTCCAGCAAGTCTTGGAGCAGGTGTAATTCTTATTTTATTTTTTTTCACAGCACTTACACAGGCTACAGTATTAAGAGGTGTCACTGCAGCAGAGTAAAGAGTATCCACAGCTGTGTATTGTCACAGTCCTGCACTCCAAGCACACTCTGGCAACCAAAACAAGAAGTGACAGCGGATGTAGATGCTCACGCGTCAGAAACAGAGCTTTCTAGTCACTGAGAAAAATGACAGTTTCTGTTCCCTGCTACTATGTTATTAATATTTTGCAGGTTGCTATTGACATGAAAAGAATGAATTTGGGGGAGAAAAAAAAAAAAAACCAAAACCAATGCAAAAGGCAAAGAACCTAACAGTGTAATTAACTACAGAAATAACAGTCTCCAAACATAAGCAGAAATAATTTAACTCAAACCAGAAGCCTTCAGTCACAAAGGAAAACCTCATTCAATAAACTTCTGGGAGAAAAATGATCGACCAAAAAACCCCAAACAATTCCAAATGCCACCCCCGCTTCCCCATTGCCAATACCACCAAAATGAAAACTCTGCCATTTCAGGTCAAGTCTATATTCACTGAAGATTCTTCTTTCAAAATTGCTTTTGGTATAACCCTAGACACCAAAAACAAGCCACTAAGAGAAAAATTACAGCCTGTTCAGCCTGGTCATCAAATAGCTCTAAAGCTAAAATTTTAGTCACTGGCTTTTTCGTTTGAGAGGAGGGAATGTGGTGCAATTGACTGATAAGAGGGAGGTGAGATTTCACATATTCCAGCCAGTTTTATCAACATCCAGGGTGAAAAATGTACCACCCAAAGACACGGATAATGAGGTTTATTTTCTTGGGCAGGTGCATGTACATCTATTAGACACTTCAGAAAGACCTGCATCACAGCTAGGAAGATCTCTAAAGCTAGAGAAACTACATGAAAGATTTCTTCACATTGCTGTTCTCACTGTGGGTGAATTGCATAGATGTGGATAGGAGCCAGCATGTGGTGGTTCATAGAATCAAACCCTGAAGTGAGCTCAGGAGGCTTACAGACCTATTTCTGACTCCTGTATCCTAGCTGTTCAGCACATTTGAAAACTAATTTAACAATTTGACTTAAGTTCTTTAAACATACGTCCAATCTGCAATGCTGACTTTAAGTGAAATAAAGAGAAATACGGTTTAACGCAGAGCAGTAATACTTGTAGCTTCTCTACTTTGGGGTATTTCTCTGCTGCTTTCCTGAATTTCCCTGCACATTTTCTAGCCAAACTTCAACAGTGTTTTCAAAATTGACTATGTCAAGCTGAGTGATAAAACCCAACAAATGCTTACCTTGCCACATGCATCCATATCAGAGCAAATTTAAACACTCCTAAGTGCTTAACAGGATTCCTACTGCCAATGCTGAGCACAGCAACTTCTCAATCACCACATCCACTCTGAGCACCACCCTTTCCTTGTACAGAACAGCAGTATGATGATGGGAAGAATCACAATGAAACAGTCCAATCTATTTTCCTCATTTCATGGTAACAGAGGTTTTACTAAAATAAACATACTGGGCAACCTCACATAGTTTTTTTACAGCATTACTAGTTTATCATCCACTTCTAATCCTTTATTTTTTTCTCCTTGCTCAACAGTGACATAGTTTATTATTTCCATCAGTATTTCTCAGTTTTGAAAAGTTAAATCTACCTGAATAGGAGTTGCTAAGAGCTACTAAATAGTCACAGATGAGAGCTTATGCTTCTATTCTATGCCTGCACTGCAGTACTGCATACATGCAAGCAAGGACATTGCTCTTGTCTCTACTTAAAATGGTGTTGATACAAGACTGGTTTTTTATCATTATATCCCTTGTAGTCTCACTTGAGACAACCTCATCATCTTCCTCCCACTCAAAACTTCCAGCCAATTTGGACTTCAGGTTGGAGAATTATACTTTCCTTCAATTCTCATTGCAAGGATACATCTAACGTAACAACAAAATGAAATAGCTTTCTGAACTTGGGTTCAGCATCTGAGAACAGGATGAAAGCTGTCATCCTGCTGTCTTGTTGATAAATGAATGAGCGTAATCACAGGAATTTTTAAAAAGATAAAGGGGAAGGTTAGACTCTTAGCATTCTCAGCACTTCTGTAGGAGATATAAACAACTGGTATAAAGGCTGTAGGTGCATACAAGCAGGTAATTAATTATACAGTTCTGATTACAACTAATACCACCTTTCTGAAACAGTACCTTCAGTACCTCTGACTTAATTTGGACTTAATCTTAGCAAACTATGATGCCAGAATTCAGACTTCATAATACATACAACGCAATAGATGTTTCAGAATTTTTTCTGTTATGTATCCTGAAATCCTAAAGTTTCAACACCAGTAACCAAAAAAAGTAACTTGACTGAAGATACCTTATGCTAAAAGCTAACAAGCCACTCCCCTAAAATTACAGTAAAGAAATATAAAAACTATTTTTAATCTAAATGTCTTTTCCATTGACTATCAGCTCTCCTACTGTACTAGCACTGTCATATTAAGAACTTTTATGAACTACTTTGAATTTAAATAGAGTACCAAACATAATATGTACAAACTAAAGTTAAAAGTGCTTCCATGAAGGAAACTTCACAGCTTAATTCTGTGCAAAGCTTTCCATGTGAAGTTCTGCCACAAGCCATACATCCAGCATTCCCAGCTACAAGCTGTTGTGTAGCTTCTGACAGCCACAGGACTGTCAGAAACAATCCTCTTTATAGTTTTTTCACTGATCAACCAAAATTTCCTTGGCAGACTGGAATGTAATACTATTCTTTTCTGAAAAATGCCAACAGTACCCCAGCAACCAAACGTATTTTAGAGTTCAGACCAAATATTACTTATTGAAAGCAGCTGCAAGAAGCAGCAGCATGTAAAAAAATAAGTGAATTAACAGTACATCTAGCTCATAAAGTTTTGAACAATCTCTGAAACTAGGATCCTAACCTATGTAAGTTCTCTACTGACATGTCATAACCTCTGCAACCTGTAGAGTTTTTACTCCCTCAACTGTCTAATCATATAATTTCCCTAAATTCTCCTTGCACAAACACCCTAGCACTTATAACTTCTCATCCCAGACTTAGTAAAAAAAGGCTGTCTTGGGCTCTCAATAAAGGACCTATAAAGCTACTATTTTCTCTTACAAACTTTCTTCCATTTTAGTCACTTCTCTCTTGCTTCCCATGATCCATTACAATATATTTCAATATTCCAAGAAAAAAAAAAAAAGTATAATCTAGGATGGAATAAGCTCATCCTACTAATCAAAAAGCAGGGATGCTCAGAATTCCATCTGACTTTTTGCAAATCTGGTTTTTACACCTGTGTTTTTGTTTACTTCTATGTAAAGTAAGGGTTAACAGTGTATAAAATCTTTGTGGATGTAAGAAAAAGAAAGAAATATTTCCAATTTGCTTTTACATTTTGTAGAGATAAGTATCAAACAGTTTTGCCCAAAATAAAGTTGATTCTTATTTAGCTTGGTTAATGAAGAACTGAACTGTCTTGGGCAACTTTGGAAAAAAAGCATTTCCAAACTTCCTGGTGTGAGGAAAGTATTTGAGCAAGCCTGACAAACAATGCCAAGCTGACTCTTCTTGCTTCCCTGGAATGATGTTGTTAGAAAGCTACATTGTCTGCTTTCATCATCAAGCAAGAAAAATGCCTATAAATTGCCTTTCAAAAAAGGTGTGGATGGCAGAGACATTGCTTATCCCATTCTGCTCCTTTTCTCCCATTTCACTCTTCATTTTGGGTATCAGACAATACACACAAATACACAAGCACTTTAACTCTTTGTTAGCTTGCCTGCCTTGCAAAAGAAACCACTATAAAAGGCCCAATAAATTAGTGAAATAAAAGCCTTATTTTACTTAAGTTTGGTTGAAGCTTTGTATTAGAACTTAAAAGAGGCAGATTTCAAGGTTAGGTTAGGTTAAAGATTAGGTTAAAGACCAAACTGACTTAGAAATTCAATTCATCTTCACTTGTAAGTATTTTGAAAGCTGTAAGTTATCTGTTGTGTTATGAAAGCATGACAAAAATCTGAGTTAATTTATGTGCTGATAAATGACAGATACAGACTGAAAAATCACTTTAGTAAACTTTTAATCTCATAAATTACTTAGAGAGGCTTTTCTATGAGCATGTGTCTTGTGCATATGCTATGCCAAGGAGAACGCACTCATCTCTGATAAGCAGTATTACTAACAGATGCTACTTCAAATAATTTCCATATTTCATTTTAAACTTGATTAAAAAGAAACCAAAACCTGGATAAAAGATGGCCTCACATCCTTTTCCATATTTATGTTTTTCCCAATATCTCTTTCTGTCACCTTACAAATATCAATGTCAAATGTCATAATTAATAAAGAGACTTTCTGGTGCCATTCACATGTTGCTTGCTTCTCAGTGGAGTTGCCCTCCTCAGCTCCATAAATTCAACTGCAGACTTGAAACATTCAGGAGAGATCACAATGAAAGCAGCCATTCTACACAAATACTTAGTGAACTTTTCACTCTAAATTCAAGGAGGGGAAAAAGGAGGAAGAGCTTTTACAGAGCATTTTCAACAATGCTTACTAAACATCCACAGCAAGTTTCACCTGAATAGCTCTAAGAAAGTGAAAAGTGTTAACACAATATTATCAGTGTACCTCTTTGGTGATGCATGTTGCCCGGTAGATCAAACAAAAGAACAAGGAAAGCCAACTACTCCTCAAATGTTCAATATCAGGGCATTGATACATAAGAGACAGCAGAGAGTATCTCTGGAGGAAATGCAACAACAAATGATAAATCATAATGTCCTGGGATATCAGCGTATGAATGAACATGCAGGCTAACTATGCTTCACGATATTGTACTTTGTATACTGCTTTTGAAGTCAAACACATAAAAGCATCATATAAAGGAAGAAACAAAAAATATAAAATCCACAAAATACAGAATTAAGTAAAAAACTCAGCAGAGCCACAGCGAACGTCACAAGTTCGTTGCTCATTTTGGATCTACTGCTAGACAAATCTGTGGCTTGACAAGACAGAAAAATCATGGCATATAAAAAGCTTAAACTTCGTATGTTTAATGAGAAAACTCATAAAAACTCCCTGCAAAATCCACCTTCTCTTTGGACACTGCTGTCTGAAGATTTTTTTTTTCATGAAATGCATTATTAGTAACATAAGCATACCCACAGACTAAGTAGTCAACTATTGAGTTAAAATGCCAGTATTGGCAGGATACTTTTGATGAAACTTTGCATGTTATTCCACATGGAAAAAAAATATTGATGAAAGCAGAGAATGATTTAAGCCAGTAACAACAGGTGCAGAATGATTCAGCAGCTGAAAGGAATTCAGAGCAACAACAGCAAGGGAAGCAACTGATGCTTTTTCACAGGTTTTTCTTTAGTAAAAGAATTAAGTATTTATGTGAAGAATAGTCTCTATTTTCCCCCAATTACAGATTTAACGTAGCAATTTTCAGATTAAAATTTTATGCCCTGTGTTATGTATAAGATCAAACTAAGTTACAATGGCAGTTTCTTGCTCTCAACATTTGTAAATCATTTTGGACGGATGTTTCAGTGACTTAACAGACTTTTATTTTTACTGCAAGAAGAAGAACAATTTAAAATCTCTATTAGCCACTCTATAACTATCAATAATATGTTCAGTAAACATTATTAAGAGGCAACAAAATGCAGGAGATGTTAATGGATTTCTCAATTCACCTCATGTGTAAGCTATTTAGTCCAAGCAAACCTAATTTTTCCCGAGCTGGTAATAAAAAAAATCTTGTCACTTTCAAGTTTTGCAAAATGACTAAAGTAATACACTATGCTCACAATTGAATGTAATTCATAATTATCGAGTATCTTCTAACTGTCAGTAAGGTGGGACTGCACAGATAAAGGGACAGGCATGTTTTGATGGAGAAGACAAGATTAACCTCACACATTTAAACAATGTCACATTGTCAGGCACTTTCCCACAATTCTGTGAATAAACCACCAGCAAATCTCTCCAATGTGCTATCCAGCAGGTGCAGCTCCAGCCTCCTTTACTTTTCTGCTGCTGGTTCACACAGGCCAGCAAAGAGGTACAGAAATAGGCAGAGCCATGAATGTCTGGGCAGAAGTCTGTTTCTAACCAAGCTTCACTACCTCTAGCAGGAGCCAGGAACACATCAGTTTGTCCCCATAACTTCATAAATTTACTGTTAAAAAAGACAGATCACGTCAGGCATATAAATGCTAAACAAATGCCAAAACTATTTTCCTTCTAAAACCCAAACTAATTGCTTAGCTGCGTAAAATGTTCCAATGCAAATAAAACGTATAAAATGTTCACTATGTCCAGAGGGGAAAAGCTTAAAATAAAGTAATAATTAAAAAAATAAAGGACTGTCATACTATTTCTAAAAATGGATATACTGGGGTTTTGAGAAGGTTTTTAAAAATGCAAAATTAAAGTCTCCTGACATCATCATGGGGCAGCAGGTGTTCAGATCACTCAGCATAAGCACAGCCTCTTTCCAGCTTTTAAATTTCTCACTGAACAGAACTGCTCTAGGGAGATTCAATGCCTTAAGAGCAGGAGCCAGGCAAAAGTTCCCAAATGTTCTTTTGCTCTCCTGAATTATTAGTTTGGCTTCCTTCTTCTTCTGCCGGCTAGTGTGGTGATCATGAAGCTCTCAATATTCCAGGATTCCTCAGACAAGTCTTGGTTACTGGACTTATTTATCATGGCCAGTGCCAAGTGCTGCCCAAAAGCTAGCAGCAGGAATGAAAGCAATTACAACAGAGGGATGGCTCTGTTTATAAAACAGGATGCAGGTTTCTTATACAGCTACAAAACAAGCTTTAAGTCACCTTCAGGTTTTGTTTCCTTGTCATATAGACAGCTTAGTAGCAAAACTGACCACATGTGCAAGATGTTTTCAGCAGTTTGAACTAGAATCAGATACACAAGGACAAGAAAAGTTTCACAGCACCACATATTTAGAAGTGAGTGCGAAGGGGAAAAAAGAAATCCAAATTCAGATTTTTTTTTTTTTTTTTTTTTTTATTTTAGGCTCTTAAGCAATATCATAACAGCAAAATCCTACAGAAAACAGATGGGAAAATCTTTATGGTCACACTGTCGTCATGACACTTGTGCCAACCATGACAACATAAAGATTGTGTGACTAGGAGGGTGACTTGCAAGTATAAAGACAGAGATCAATACACATTTCCTACAGGAAAGTGTAACATCGTGCTGGTAGCCAAATCTGCAGGAGGTGCCTTTCTTGGAATTATCTCTTTTTTTTTTTTCAGGAAGGTTCAGAATTAAATCTTCAGTTCAGAAGAGAAAAACCACTTTCGTTTGATTCTCTAGGATCTAAAACCACGCAGAAAAAAAATGTGGATTTTACCTATTTTTCTGGAAATAGGAATGTGTACAGGGAAACAGGTCCCATTAAACTCCTGGGCAAAGTTCAGGAGCTTAGCATTAGTTGGCCAAAACCAAGAGTTAGTGACAGAATCCCCAAAACAGATCACAAATACATTCTTTGTGAAACACCACAACCATTGAAACCAACAAATATTACAGGAAAGAATAAAACATGCTTGTAAAGTGAAGGCATAAGCCAACAGTGTTGGAAATATGAAGGGATATTTGAACTACATTTCTTTCCTGTCATAAATCAGTGTCTAGCCACACCATTCCCATGACATTCTGGGTTCATTTTAGACCTGGCTGAAAAAGCAGCTTACCTCAGAGACTGGAATAAAAACTACCATTGTCTACACCAGAGACATATATTCCACCCTATCCTAATTTGAAGTAGGGTATAGTATTTCACCATTTCAAGCGATTTTCACCTGAACTTGTTTTACCAGTAAGTTATTTGGAAATCAAACCTATGACGACCACCCACGAAGGTATGTGCATATCCATTAATCTGACAACTGGCTCAGGGAACAAAGAGCAAATATAGATTGACCTATTTTCTACTGGCAATATATTAATGAAGCCAAACAGCTGTGGTTGTTTATAACACTGCAATATGTGAAGTAGCTTTCCTCATACCTACAGATGTGTGTGATATTTTACATGTTGCATGCCTCAAACATACATTTTTCAAACTCCATACCTGGTGCTCAATGTTAAACTTCAGTAATACATACTGCAGACTTAGGTTTCCTAAGTGAGGGAAGCAGAACTGCTTTTGATGTTTTCCAGTTACATGCAAATAAAGATTTTCTTTTATGAGAACCAACCAATTGCACTTCTCCCTCAATCTGTACATGTGGAGATAGAGTTCTTCTAACCTACAACTCCTTGTCTTTCCTTTTAAGTCTTGAATCACAGAGGCATTGAGGAGCTTCCGATGTTATCTGCATTCATACTTTTTATGCTACTGTGATTCTGGTCCTAAACACTGTGTAACAGCTCAACTGCATCATAAAAATCAGCTCTCCCTCACCCCTTTATCATTATTTAGCCTAGAGAAGACTGAGAGGAGATCTCGTTAGTGCAGATCAATGTCTCAAAGGTGGGTGTCAGGAGGATGGTGCCAGACTCTTCAGTGGTGTCCACTGACAGGACAAAGAGCAAAGGCCATAAACTAAACCCGAAGAAGTGTCACCTCAATATGAGGAAGAACTTCTTTCCGCTGAGGGTCACAAAGCACTGAACAGGCTGCCCAGGGGGGCTGTGGAGTCTCCCTCTCTGGAGACATTCCAAACCTTCCTGGGTATGTTCCTGTGTGACCTGCTCCGGGTGGCCCTGCCTTGGCAGGGGGTAGGCTGGATGATCTCCAAAGGTCTCTTCCAACCCAAACCATTCTGTGATTCTGCAATGACTCAACAGGAGTATAGGAAAATCTCATTGGCCTTGGAGACACGAATCCTGAGAGGCTGTCTGACATCAGATGTCTTCTTCATGTCTCAACACAAGCAGGCTTGAAAACAAGGCCTTTATCTAATGTTTCTCCCTGGAAACATAAAACTTTTATGGAATGTTGAGTGTTCAAAGTTCCAGAGGTTACAGTTTGATCATCAGATGGGCATCCTATTCTAAAGTATAGAACAATTTACAGAAATAGTATACTTAATCTTCCTAACCACTGCTTAAGACCTTAATCTATTTCATACCTGTATTTCCATGTGTACATAGAAGCACAAATTTAGTTTGAGACATCTATTCAGTTATTTAAGCTTTGTACTGGAAATTCTCCTACTTACAGCACATCCAAACAATTAGGTAATTTCTAGGCAAAAATTAGGTTTGTTTTCTTTTTCTACAAATTTGAAAAAGTAATCAAAGATCTACAAAGCAATCAAATATGCCCAGAATATCTGTACCTCAATTCATTTTTCTTTGTTTAAGACACTGTTACTTATAGCACCTAATATAATGCAGAAATTAGTACACTGAATAGCAAAGTCACTCCATTGACACAACACCTTTTTCTTCAGTAAACCATGTAGCATATCCCACAACACCTACTTACATTTAAATTGAGAAAATCTCCTCATCTGTCCAAGTTGCACTTAACCGATTTCTTGGAGTATTTCACAGATGTGAATCTGCACCCTTTTGTTCATTATATGACATTTGTACATAGAAGCAGTGGATACACAATTGAGTATGTAACAGAATAATACATAATTTTTCTTCTTATACCTGGGGCAACCATACAACACGGTCACAATGAAAAATAAAAACAGCACTCTCTAGGAAGTACAAAGTCTCCTCTGAGTTTTTACAGCATTCAGATCCCAAGGTTATTCCGGTTTTATCTGTACGAAAGAGGTTCTTAGAGTAACAAATTCAAATAAATGTGCTTTAGCCTACTATCCTTAGAGCCATACATAGTATTACCTTCCACACTGTTAAGAAATCTTACTGCAGTGATTGGTTTTGATATTTTCTCCTTGTTAATTCCAACAGCACTACTTCTTTTCTTCTTTCTTTTCTTCCCCAGAAGGGAACTCAAGAACTCTCTGATCTCCACTTACACAACATTCAGGACAACTGCATTTCCTTTACACAGATAAAGCTTTTACAATGACCTTTGTGACTGTGATATAATGGGATCATCTTCCCAGGTAATAATTTGTGGTGAACATGATGGGTGAAGATACAAAGAGTGGGTTTTTTTCTTATGAAAGGATACAGGTGCAGAACAACTCCTAGCAGAGAGTTTCTAAAAAGAACCACAAAAGCAAAATAATGCGTGCTACTGAAATGGCTTGAAAATAAGAAAGGATATAGGTCAACTGAAAGGCATATTGAAAATGGATGAAGGAATACTGCAGAGAGGGACACTCCACACCTCTGCTCCTACCCTTGTGAGTCAGCCTTTTAAATAACCTAGTGATCTTAGCAAAGAAGACAAGCCCAAAGGTCTAATAGATTAACTTCGCTGTGACTTAAATGGTGCAGAAACAGACAACAAAGAAAATAAACCAGATTTATGATAGTCTACTTCGATGGATGACCTCTGAACAGCTCGTTATAGCCTTCTCCTCCTCAGTACCTTGCAAGTAATTTCAATGGGGAAGTACTGTAATAAGATTTTTCTCCTACACACCAATTACTATTAAACAGAAACAATTCCATGGGAGAAAGCATGGACAAATAAGTCACAATGCATTTATATTTACTCTTACATGTAGGTGGTTTTGGCTATGCATGCA
>JBCJKH010080902.1:0-15684 GCA_039877255.1 Loriculus beryllinus
CATCCAGCCCGGCCCCGGCACAGGGGGTTCGCGGCTGGACGGATCTGACCTGGCTGCAGGAGCCCGTCACCGCCACCCCGCGCCCGGCCGAGCCGCCCGCCGACCGGACGGCCTCGGAGATCATCGACGTCGACTACTACGACCTGTTTGAAGGGGGAGAGGGACTGGGGGGCTTCCCCGGGGGCGGCCGGGGGGCGGCCGGCTCGGCACGGCAGCGGGAGCAGGATGGGGCAGCCACGCCGTGGGCCCTCCATGAGCTCTATGACGACTTCACACCCTTCGGCGAAGCTGATTTCTACCCAACCACCTCCTTCTATGCCGACGGGGATGAGGAGGATGAGCTGGAGGAGGATGAGGAGGAAGAGGATGAGGAGGAAGACGGGGGGCTGGAGGACGAGAACGGATACCGGCCGCCAGCCTCAGCCGTGCCCGGTGCCCTGCCGGTGCCTCGGGACCCCCGACCCACCGGCCGCCGCGACATGGCCCCACCACAGCCCTCCGGTGTCGCGGGGGGCAGCCCCACGGCGTGGCCGCGGCCTGGGGAGCGGGGCCAGCCAGAGAACGGCACCGAGTGCCGGAGCGGTTACGTGCGGCACAACAGCTCCTGCCGCTCCGTTTGCGACCTCGTCCCCAGCTACTGCCACAACGGCGGCCAGTGCTACCTGGTGGAGAGCCACGGGGCCTTCTGCCGGTAAGGGACGGGGACCCTGGGCGTCTGTGTGGGTTCTGCATTCCCACACATCCCATTCCTGGGTTCTCCAACTCCATGCGCTCCATCCCTGAGTCCTCTGTACCCCATCCTCAGTCCCTCTATCCCCCAATGCAGCCCATCCCTGGGCTCCCCATTCTCTGTATCCTACCCTTGGCTTTCCAGCCCCCTGCACCCCATCTTTGGTTCTCCATCCCTTTGCATCCCATCCTTGGTTCTCCATTCCTGCATATGCCATCCCTGGGCTCTCCAACTCCAAGCATCCCACCCCTGTGCTCTCTGTCCCCCATGCACCCCATTCTCAGTCTCTCCATTCACCAGTGCAGCCCATCCCCGGGCTCCCCATCCCCTGTACTTTTGCTCTCCATCCTCACACATCCCATCCATGGGCTTTCCACAGCCCATACCCCACCCCTGGCCTCTCCAATACCATGCACCCCATCCCTGAGCTCTCAATCCCCCATGCAACTGATCTATAGGCTCTCCATCCCCCTGCACCCCATGCTTGGCCTCTCCATCCCCATAGATCTCATCCCCAGAGTCTCCATCTCCACGCACCCGTTCCTACTCTCTCCATCCCCCCGCACGCTGTTCCCAGGCTCTGTCCCTGCACACCCCATCCAGGTCCCTCTGTCCCTGCAGCCCCATCCCCCCGGGACACAGAGGGGCTTTCCCTGCCCCCCGAGTGGCGGCTGGGCAGGAATTAGGTCAGGGCCATGCAGGCTCCGGGGCTGCCGCGCTAATCGTCCCCGGCAGATTGCACCCGGGGAGGGCCGCTGCCGGCTGTGCCGCACGGCTCAGCACGTGTCGTGTGGCTGGCACCGAGCCCGCCTGCATGGGGGGACACGGGCGTCCCCAACTGCCCCCACTGGGCTGAGTGGGGTTGGGAAACACGGGTGTGGGGGCCGAGCATCGCCCTGCGCAGACCCCAAGGGGTCACACTCCTCAGGGACCCGATAATCTCAGCCCCCATCAGATGCCCGTAATCTCCCCCATATACAGATGCTGGTGTCCCCCACCATTTGGGACCCACATTTTGGGGTGGGGGTCCCCTAACCGTCTCCCCTCGCAGGTGCAACACCCAGGACTACACGTGGCACAAGGGCACACGTTGCGAGGCCATCGTCACCGATTTCCAAGTGATGTGCGTGGCCGTGGGCTCGGCCGCCCTCGTGGTGCTGCTGCTCTTCATGCTCACCGTCTTCTTCGCCAAGAAGCTCTACCTGCTCAAGACGGAGAACAGCAAACTGCGCAAGACCAAGTGAGTGCCACAGGGACAGCCTGGCACCCCTAAAACTGCCCCAAACCACTGCGGGTGGCACCCCGATAGCTGCAACAGTTTCCCTGGGCTCAGCATCCTGGCTGGATGCCGTCTCATCCCCGTGTCTGTGGGACTCCTTGCGCTGATGGGGACAAGGTGATGGTGTGTGGGAAAGCTGGAATCTGCCCTGCGGGGACATGGCTTGTGGCTCCAGCTCCGTGATTAATCCTTTAAAGCTGCTCCCGATTGGCACCAGTTAATCTGCTTCACTGGGAGCTGGGGCCACCGGCTGGGCTCACCACACTGCCTGGGGCCACTGGAGATGGTCCCCACTGCGTCCCTGGGGACAGGGCTGGGGGTGGGTGACAGGGCTGGCATGGGTGGAGGTTTGGGTTTGGGGAAGTTTGGGTCCTTGGAGCCAGGGAGGAGAAGGCCCTGCCCGCCTGTGTCCCTAACGAGCTGTTAATTAGTGTTTGGAAGAGCCAAGTGTAATTAGCAGCAAAGCTCTCTGCCAGCCCATGGGTCTCCCTCTCAGGCCCTGGGACCATGTGGCTCCTGCCTGCCCTGGGCTGCCCTCACTGCTCCCCTACTACACCTGCTTGCACATTCCCAGAGCTGGGGCATTTATCCCCAAACCTCCATCCCTGGGGACATTTAGCCCGCAGACTTCCAGCGCTGGGAGCATTTATGTCCCCCAACACCATGTTCACCCCGGAACACAGGGGCACGGGGGGTGCTTGGTGGCATTCCCGGTCTCACCATTGTGCTCTCCTCTCCCCACGGCAGATACCGCACCCCGTCCGAGCTGCACAACGACAACTTCTCCCTCTCCACCATCGCCGAGGGCTCCCACCCAAACGTAAGGAGGCTTCCTGGCACCGTTCCCTCCTACCCTTGTCCATCTGTCCAATAATGTCTTGTCTGCCCCTCCATCCATGGTTCTGGCACTTCCTGGGTGACGGCATCACCACCGGATCCCTCTGCATCCTCCTGTCCCCGTCCTGCCATGGCCACCACTCCATCCCTTCACTTTCAGGTCCTGCAGTGCCACATCCTGCCCCAAATACCCAAACCGGCCCCAAGCCAGGCTGGGATTCGCTGTCATCCCACTGCCCCCCTTCCCCATCCCCTTCTCTCCAAGTTCCTGGTGGCTTTGGCTCTGTGTGTGGGGTGGTTGTGCTGGCGTTTTCAGCCAGTGCGGTATGGCTCTGTCAGACCATGCTCCCTGGCTGTGCCATCGCTGGGGCAGGCTGGCAGATGACAGCCAGCAGCAGTGGGTGATGCTGGAGGATGGAACGCTCCGGGATGCTGCTGGCTTGGTCAGGATGCAGCTGCCGGCATCCCCCGGGGCTGTCCTTCCAACCTCCTATCTTTCGAATTGGAACAGAGAGAAGCGAAGGGCTTTGCCGAGCGGGAGCCGGAGGAGGAGCATAGGTCCCTCTAGCCTTTGCCTTAGCCCATCCACCACCAGTTCTCCCTGTCTTTCGACTGCCTTTAGCAGCCATAGCGTCTGCCACTGGCTATCCTGGCAGGAGGCTCCCGGAGCTGGCTCACTCCCTGCTGCAGAGAGGATGAACCTTGGGATGAATTCAGTACCAATCCACAACGTCTCACTGGGCTCTGACCCATCCCTTGTCCCCTCCAGGATGTGGAGGGCTTGGTCCTGCAGTGGCACACGCACCTGGGATGCAGCACACTGAGGATGTGGAGGGCACGGCAGGGTCAACACCCTGGGAAAGAGGTTTTTGGGGACATGCACTGCAACCCCTCTGCTGGGCAATGGAGCTTGGTGCTCATCCCATGGGATTTGTTCTGGCGCCAATGGCAACAAGCCTCGGACTGACTGAGCGCCTCTCACAGCATCACTGCATAGAAGGTGGAGGTTTCCATCCTCATATGACCATGGCTGCATGACACTGGCCCTTGGGTGTCTCCATCCATCCGCCACTTGCCAGGCAGCACTGGGAGCACCGTAACCACTACAATGCCAGCAGGTGCCTCACCACCTTGGCTCATCCTGTCCTCAAAGCCCACCATACCATAGCTCATCCCACCCCACCAGCACCGATGGTGACACCAGGACTGTCCAGGAACAGACGTTACCCAACACAGCTGGAGTTTGGCCCTGGTGCCTGCGGAGTGGCTCTCCCCATGGATGTGGGACAAACTCTGAGCACAGCCCAACCGTGGGGGAAGATGCTTCTGGCAGCTATGGGGGGACATCAGGAATAGGCGTCCATCGGGAAGAGGTGGATCTGGCCAGTGGCATGGCGGGGCCAGCTGTACATTAACTGCAATAAATCCAGCCCCTTGGGCCTCCTGCCAAGCGCCACTCGCTCAGGAAGTTACTGATTCTGGGGATGATGAGATGAGCTAGGCTTGAAATGGGAAGAGAAACTGGGTGGTGGGGGTGGCTGGAAAGGTGGCAGGTAGGATTGGCTCTTGTGGCCAGCACGGCTCTTGAGTGGCTTTGGGTGCTGGAGGCACCCCATGGTGGGAAATCTGTGGTGGGGATCGGCAGCGAGTCACCAATGTTCAAGGTGAGGTTGGACAGGGCTTGGAGCAACCTGGTCTGGTGGAAGATGTCCCTGCCTGTGGCAGGGGGGTGACACTGGATGAGCTTTAAGGCCCTTTCCAACCTAAACCAGCCTGCGATTCTATCACTCTATAACCCTCTCCCTCCATGCTGTGAGCTATATGCTCCTAATGTGCTGAGATATGCGTTGCACAGGGGGACATTTTGAGTCACCTTTGGGCAGCCAAGGAAACAAAGCCCCGGCTGGGAAGCCAGTGGGGACACCAGTGCCTTCACCCAGTTCTCATTGCCAGACACTCTCCATTGCAGCAGTGTCCCCCATGTCATGACCATCTCCTGACCCCCCCATCTCTCCTGGCAGGATGACCCCAGTGCTCCGCACAAGCTGCAGGACTCCCTGAAGTCCTGCCTGAAGGACGAGGAGCCGTTTAACATCCACAACTCGACGTCGCCCAAGCACGATGGCAGCAGTGGCAAAGGGGAGCAGGACAGCAGCGAGCTCAACTGCCTACAGAACAACCTGACGTGAGCAGGGCAGGAGAAGGAGAAGGCGAGAGCGGGAGCCAGCCCTCCCGTCCCCTGCTGTACACATCTCCTGCCTCCTCCCTGTCTGGTATCTCCCGTCTGGTATAATTTTCCCGCTCCGTGGCATGCTTTGATGTGTTTTGTACAGAGGAAAACAGAAATTAATTAATAATAATAATAATAACAAAGCCAAAGGCTGCACATGGCCTTCGGCCGCGTCGTGGGGGTGTTTGGTTTGTGCTCCGTGTATCTCGCTTGGGTTAGTTCAGCGCTGTGATTTCTAAACCTTTGCTGTCCTGCAACTGACTTTTTTTGTACTTTGCCCCACTTTTTTTGAAATACAAGTAAAAACAACAACAAAAAAAAAAAAAAAAGGGAAGGAAGATCTTGAAATAAACCATTTTTTTTTTAAAGTTAAGCCTCTTGCCAGTGATCTCCTGACACAGACCCCGCAGGTCCTCACTCCCTGCTTCCCAAGGGTCCCATCTGAGCATCACCCAGGGGGAATGGCGGGTGCCCGGTCCCCCCTCCTTGACCTCCCCAGCTTTGCTGGGCAAGGGATGCAATGCATCCCACCAGAGCGGGATCCCTGTGGGTTGCTGCCATCCCAGACATGCCTGGGGACCCGCTGGGATGTTTGACGGAGGTGCCTGGGCTGCTCCCTGCTCACAGGGGCTGCTCCATCCCCATCCCAATCATGGAATGGGTGCACACGGGGTGAAGCTGTCACTGGCACCATCCTCACAGCCGCCTCTTTGCAATGGAGCAGCTCAGGATGTCAGTGGGATTTTGGGCTCTGCAGCCAAAACACCCCAAGGTTGTCACCTCCCCAGCTCCTTGTTCCCATCTGCTCAGAGAAGAAACTGGCGCTGCTGTCCCGGCAGCTTTGGCAACGTTGGCCTTGCTTCTGCTGGTGTAAATGAGAAACAGCCCCCTGCTCCCATTGCCTTCACCCGTCCCTGGGGCTGAGCATGGAGGGGGGTCTCTGCTCAGGGCCCCCAGCACTCTCACTGCCCTCCCCTCCGACTGCGGCTCCCTCTCACTTTCCACAAGAGCCAGCTTCTTCCGGAGACGGATTCAACCACAAGCCAAAACCCACAGCTCCTCGGGAGAGAGGAAATGAAGCAATTAATCAACATACAATGGTGAGCGTGCCACACGTTAGGGATGCAGCCAACGATCTCCCTGGGGCAGGTAGGAGCTAAAGCCGCAGCTCAGCGTGTTTTAGATGCTTTCTGTGCGCTGCTAAACGAGTAATTTTCAGCTCATTCAGGGACATTAAAAACTGAGGAGGGGGAGGGGGTGTGGGAGCCAGCGGATGATCCTGGGGGTCACGTGAAGTGGAGCAAGCGGCTGACCAGCACCACTGGGGCTTTGCTTTTTGCCATTGTCCTTCCAGCATGGAGCTGTATGACAGGGAAATCCATGGATAAAGCACCTGGGCAGCACAGATACAGCAGCAAAGGATGGCTGGAGCCAAGCCTGAGCGGAGAGTGATGCGCTGGGGAGTAGGAACCCTACTGAGTGGAGGGGAGATGCTGATGCCGAAGAAAGCCTCATGGAAAAGCAGGCAGTCCTGGCGGCACGGGCAGAGGCTGAGCTTCCTGTGGGCCTGGGTGGGATGGGAAGAGGGATGGAGTGGGATGAGGGTTGCTGTGACAGGAGGGAGAGGACCCATGCTTCTGTATCAAGAATGATGGGAGAAGAAATGGTCACGGCCATGTGTAAGGAAGGGGATGTTGGAGGGCATTGGGAAAGACATGGGGTTGTGGGTGAGAAATACCTGTGGGGAAGAGGAGGGAAGGGGCACTGTGGGGATAGAGGAGGCTACCTTGCTTCTCCAGCTGCCCTTGGAGGGATTCAGTGGGACCAAATACAGGGAAACAGCAGCCAAGGAGTGAGACCAACCAGCAAACGTATGGCTGCATGGTGGGCTCTGGAAACCATTTCCTCCTTGCTGGGATCCTTCTTCATGGTGATTGTGGGACCAGCAGGATGCTGTCTGGGGAGAGAAGAAAATCTTCTTTGCAGGGAAGAAGCAATCAGCATGATGCTGCTCTCTTGATCAGAGAAACCTCATCCCTGTTTTGCTGTCCAGAAGCAGGCAGGTCTCCTGCCTGGGGATGGGGTCGCCTCTTTGGATGATTTGGAGGGATGGAGCAGCCATCCCTGCCATGCTCTTTCTTCTGCTTGGAGGTGAGGCACAGCCCATCCACCCCAGCACAGCTCATCCATCTGGGATTTGCCCTGGCTCAACACAGAGGTGCCCACCTTGGGAGCCTCCCAGATAAGCAAAGTGGCAACTGGGGGTGACTGTCCTCGGCCACTGATTTTCCATCATTCCAGATGAGTCCAGCACATGGCTGAGGTGTAGTGGGCAGTAGGCACAGCCTCTCCACAAAGCTGCAGTGGTAACTCCTCAGGGATAACCCCTTGTTTAAGAGCAGGAACAGGTGGAACCAAAGAATCAAGGAGAGGGGTATTACCCTCAGTTACTCACCCATACAGCCTGCAGGGACCGATGCGGATGGAGGGCAAAATCAGGTCACAAAGATTTAAGCAGGTATAAGGATGCTCCTGGTCAAAACACACACATTAAAAGAGCAAAGGGTGTTTACTCCCCCTGTCCCTCTGCTACAGGGTACCGGCCTGACCCCCATAATTCCCCTCCTTGCAGTTACCCCTGCTTCAGACCCTACTCACCTACCCGGTGCACTCCTGCTTCTTGCATGAAGACACAGCTTCTGTCCTCCATCTCACTCCAGCTGCCCATGAGCCCCGGAGCCCCTTCTCGTCCTGGGGCCAGCACTCCTCTCTGTGCCTCTGTTTCCCCCCTGGGTGACAGCCTGTTCCCAGCCCTCAGGCTCTCCTCCTGCTCTGGCTTTGCCAGAGCACTAAGGGAAGGAGGAGCATGGTTTGAACACGCGGGTGCGTTGGGGTTACCAGAGGGGCCAGGCTCCCTGTCAGCACGTCGTCTCACACAGGGAGAGCAGAAGAGACAGCAAAGTGCATCCGCTGTGTGCCATGTGCCAGTCACCAGAGCTGATTTCATGGGCCCTGTGGAGGAATTTGCTTCCCAGCCAGCAAAGCAACACATGGTATTTTAATCAAAGGCCTAATCACTGTGAAATGGTGGGTTGCAGACAGCTATTAAATTTAAATGCTTGGTTAGTTTGTAGGGAGGGGAGGCGGCCTTTTGTGGCTGGGCAAAAGCTGGCACAGGATGCAGGGTGCAAAGGGACGGGAATTGGCGGCAGCACCGGGTCTGTCCTTCTTGCTCTGTCATCCTCTTTCTCTTGCAGACACATAACAGGATTAGAGCCACAACCCCGAGACAAGGCTCCTTTCTTCCTCTTGATGAGCTCTGGCTGCCTGGAACAAAATAACCGGAGTCCCAGTTCACCGGTTGAGCCCTGGCCGGCAGAGAGAAGGAGGGAGAAGGGGTTGGAATGGCAGCTCTGTGGTCCTGGCAGGCTGTGTGCACCCCAAGCGGTCTCAACACCCCTGGTGCAGGATGCTGCTGCTTTGGGAGCTGTCCTTCCCATTCTCAAACCTGTGGGTTTTACTGTCCTTCCCTGAGCTGCTGGGAGCTTTTCCTAGGAGCGGGAGCTGGGGGTTTTCTCATACCTGGAGCTGGTGAGGTGGGATCTCCGTGCCCATGTCCTCACCAGCACCATCTCTTTGCTGGCTTGGGTTTACACACACCAAGCAGCGGGGCTGCCTCCTGGCTTGTAGCAGCTTTTACCTGGTGTCTGCGTAGCTAGAAAGTACCATGAGTATTTTGTGATGAGAAATAGCAATTACTCCATTATTCTCATTCTCATTGTAACAGGGAGCGAATCCAGTATTAAACTGACCCTGCGTTGAATTTAAAGAGAGGAGGAAAGCAAAATCCTCTTAGCTTCATAAACTGTGAAATGCTCAGTGTGGGAAAGAACAGCTGGGCATGTGTTTGCTGACACTGGAGAAGCTCTGCGGATGGCTTTAGCCATGGCAGCCCCTGTTTGTCACTGCTTTGTGCCACGCTGGCCAGCACAGACATTGGGTTAACTGGTTCTGCTGAGAGAGGAAGGGAGTAGAGCACAGCCATCGACTGGAGACTGAATTGAAACTTGGAGGCAAGAGGTAAATTGGCCCAGACTGAGTGTGGGGTGACTGAGCTCACAAATCTCATGAAGGGATGTGGAAGAAAAGGGAAATAAAGAGAAAGGACACTGAGGCACTTTGAGAATGGGTAAGTAAGATCGCATGGGAGGCACGTTGAAAGGTGAAAGGAGCTGAGGAAACCAGCGGTTCTTCAAAGCAATGGTGCAAACAACACACATACACGCCAACCCAGTAGGAAATGTAGTAGGAACCGGCTTGGCTCCATCACAGGCTCTTCACTGACCTCAGGCTCAAGAGAAAAAAATAACATTTATAGAAAGTGGGAACTAGGTCAAATTACTAAGGACAGTTGTAAGAGTAGCATAAGCATGTGGGGAAACATCAGAAAGGCCAAAGCACAAATTGAGATGGAAATAGTGAGCACCATTCTTCAAGTGGAAGAAGAAAAGACTGCAGGAGGAGAATGAGCAAGGGAGTGTTGGTGCAGACCCTGAGAAGAAGGATGGCTGCTGACAGAGGCTGAGAACTCAAGGGTTTCACTGTTCATTTTTTTTCTGAAGCCAGCCTTAGAAATACCAACTGCAAGCAGCTGCCTACCACAATGAGTAAGATTTTGTGCTCTCCACCGGGAGAGTGTCAACTGCAATAAATAGTTCCCAGACTGGGTAGGTGTTTTCTGAACTTCATCCTATGGTTACTTAGAAAACCAGTTAAAGCCACCTCAGGCCTATTAGGTAGCACAAGGGATGGATAAGGTTTTACAAGCCCAGTTCCAGTTTGGGGCATGCCACTCCAGGAAAGATGCAGCCCACAGGAGAAGGAGCAGGGGAGGCAACAAGATGAGAGATCCAGAAAAGACAGCCTCTGTGGGATAAGCAGTGTAAAGAACTGATGACTAAGGGAGCCATGAGAACAGCCTCAGGGTGTAAAGGGCTTCTTCAAAAAGGCTGGGAAGAACCAAGGTCTGTGGTGTAATGCCACAAGATGCCCAAAGATAGGGTGAATGTCAAATGATGAACTTCATTTGCCAGAAAAGATAGTTTGGAGAGACAACAGGAAGTATTTCCTACCTGTGATGACAAAGAACCACAGGACAGACTGCAGGGGAGGATGGGCAGCTCTCCTTGTAGAGGTCACCAAGAGCAGATCAGATCCATCTCAGGCTGACAAGAACTGCTGATTCCCACATGGTAAGGCACCCCACTCAGCTTTGGTTTCTGCCATTCCGTGTCTTCCAGTGTACCACTTCTTTGCATGGACAGAGGTGGGGCAGAAGGGTAGGCCAAGTCTGGCTTCTCTCTCTGCTACACACTTTACACTCCACTTTTTGCTTCTGTCATGTCCCAGTATTATTGATTCAGGAATATCGCTTAGATCTACGTATACAATTTCCATGTATTAAATGGATTAGAAGTCATTCTGCACAAACACCTGGGTGTCTTGGTCTTTGCTGGGTGCTACAAAAAGGCAGCATGAAAATACGGTTCTTGCTTCAGAGTGCTCAGGATTTAACTGCAAGGCAAGAGACAGCAGATGGAGACAATCTGTTGGGTAGATGAGTACAAAGAAACAGTGAGACAATACTGGCTGGCATGGCAGACAGTGGGGCTTAGCACAGGATGAGCCAAACTTACTGGGGTTTTGTGCAGATGCTGGAAAAGAGGAGATTTCAGGAAGGATTTGGGAGAAGATACAGAAATTCTTGCACAGCTTTAAGGCTCTATCTTCTGCACAGTGACTCAGGCCAAGGATACAGATGTGGGAAGAAGTGGATCTCTGAAGCTGTCTGTATCATCCTCAGGGTGTTGAAAGGATGTTATATGTGAGATATAGGAGAGGGCAGGAAAAAAGGAGCTGCTGAAGAGCGCTGAGAGTTGGGTGGATGAGAAGGAAGAACTGCAAAGGGCTCATCAGAGAGGCAGGAAGAAAAAGAGGATGTGATAAAATGAGGCACAAGTAAGAAGTGTGAAGGATGTGGAGGTGATGGTGGATTGAAGGGGCAGAGGATCTGGCAGATAGCAATGTCGTTAGTGAGCCCAACACCTTGCATCTGGGAGAGGAGGACAGCATTTTCTCTGCCTGCCTTCATCCCATTTTGCTTGCAAGCATCCTCAGGATCCCAATAGTTCCCTGCGGAGATGACTTTGCTGCCAGATCCCTGCCAGTTTCAGCACGTTTCCCAGGGATTTTTCAGTCTCTGCTGGAAAAGGCCTGGAGACCCCTCCCGGAGAGCCAGCAGGCATCTTGCTTCAAAATGGTACAGGGAGTTTTAAAGGTGACCTGAGAATCGAATCAAAAATCCTCTTCTTTTTTTTTTTTAACTTGCTTTATGAATGCAGTAAATTACTCTTCACAGCCCCAGACAATCAGCAAACAAAGCATGGTTAAATGCAGCGAAGTACGCTTACATTTGACATTAGCAGCAAGTGTATAAAGTGGGGGTAATGAGGTGCCGGAAAGAAATGCCAAGAGTGGATGCAGAGTCACTGTCGCTGAGGGTTTCTAAGAACAGGTTGGACAAACAGCTGTCAAGAAAGGTTTCAGCTGAGCTGATTCTGCCTGGCGGCAGGTGTTGCTCTATCTACACGACCTCTCCAGGTCCCTCCAGTCTTATGCTCAGTGATCCTGTGATGCTTCTGCTCCTTTTCTCATCAGAAATGTCAGGCCTGCTCTTCCATCCCTCTGCCAGAGCTGCTGCCTCTGCCTCTGCACAACAGGTTTATGAGCTTTGTCTTCTGTTCACTGGGGCTGACAGAGTGGTAATTCGTAGTAGTGTTCTATGCTTTTAACAGTTGCTACACACACAGGGGGATGTGTATGTACATACAGACAAAAACAGGCAAAATATAGCATTTTAAAAGGGCAAGAAGAAAAGTCATTGCCCTTTCTATCTATTTGCTCTATTTAGCTTATATTTCTTCTTTCCCAGTCATATCAATACCCCATAAAATCTTGCAGGACAACAAATACCCAGATGTGAGACTAACTCTACCCTGAACAGTGTATCTGACTTCCTGCAACCAGGGTAAGGAGAAGGCAAAACACTGATGTTGTTCTGTATTTTTCTTTTGTAGGTGTCTTCTAAAGGCAACTCAGGTGTCCCAGCTGTTTTACCATGTCCTCAGGCATCAAAATTCATATTTATTTTCCCTGTCTCCTCCCTGGTGCTTTGTCCCTACAGCCCAAGTGAAACTATTCTATGATTCTATGGTCTGTGGCCTCAGGGAATCACAGAGTAGAGGCTTTGTAAATACCTGTGGGATTCTGTTTCACCAGCAGCACTTTTCCCAACCACTGCCAAACTGAAGGAGAAGGGAACATGGAAGCCAGCACTTTTTTTCTCCCTGGCTCCTCCTGGGCTATTTTACCCTCTGTGTTTCTGAGCTGGTCTCCAAGGAAAAGGGTGAGATGTGCTTGCTGGTATAATACCTGACCCCCATGGCTGGTTTAATACCTGACCCCAAGTCCAGCAGGCACAGGGGAGATCTGCTGGCTTCCAAAGGTATGAGGAGTGGGGCCAAACACAAACACAAGAAATGATGGTTGAATTTAGGAGCTCACCATAACTCACTTTGGTATTTGCTGCTCTTCTGCAAAGCATAGGCAAACAAAAATAAGTCAGATGTCCACATTGCTACAGCAACCAAAATAAACCAGTTTCCCCCTAGTTTTCCTACAGAAAAGAGCACTGTTAATGGCAGAAGGGTAAGGAGTGACATTATGGCAGGGTGACATGTCCAAGTAACAGGGTGATCCATCCAAGTAACGGTGACAATAGCAGGAGCCATCTCCAGAGAACAGCTCTGCCACGCTCCAGGCTCCGTTTCCCACTGACTGTCACAGGGAGGGACCCAGTGGCTTAGCAATTCTTTTCAAAGCCTCTCTCATGCATTTCTTTACAGAACTCCAGCACCTGGTTGAGCTCATCCATTATTCCTTCCAGCTGCTTTTTGCTGTGTCAAGGCCGCAGCATTGAGTGGGCTGAATTTATCCCCCGAACACAAGCTGAGTTAAAGGGACAACTTGCCTGTTTCTTTTCTTACCCAGCCATTGACTCGGCCCAACATCTGCTCTCCTATTAACCTTCTCTGGCCTCAAAGCACTAATGATCTTTTATGACTCAAAGCATTACTAAAGCAGTTAGCATTCTATCAGCAACAATGGCGTTATGGGAAGACAAGAAAACCCTCCTGCTTTAGTATGCTCCTTTTGCTGTGGTGTAATTTGATTTGTGCATTAAAATCCAAAGGGATGGGAGTATCCTGGAAAGCTCAGCAATAAGTAACGCAGGCATCTCTGCCACCAGAAAGGGATAATCAAACGAGGTAAATCAAAGTGCCTTCTTCTTAAAAATAATTTTCCATGCACCCCTATCGAGAAGCCAAGTGCTTTTAGTTAACTTTCCCTGCTGTGCTTTTGGGAATTACCTCGAATACTGCAAGATTAATTGTTTTGATTGGTTCAGTTGGGGTTTTTTCCTACTCTTGGTCATGAATTGCTTTTTACCCACTGGTATGACATAGCATTGGAGCTTAATTGTAAGTAGCATTGTTACCTATGGATGCCATATGGCTCCACTACGCAATACTTACAAGGTTTGCTGCATTGTAAATACTGCAAATAACCATGAAGCAGATGGGGGGGAAGGGGCAACTGTTCTAGGGGCGAAATTCTCACTGCCTTCACGCGGTAACAAGTCATGAAATGTGAGAAGGAATATATTAAGAAGGACAAGAGGTGTTTTGAGAGATGCAGCTGTACTTTGCATGTGGTTTTGGTCCCCTTCCCACTGCAAAGAGCAAAAGAGAGGATTTCACGTTTCATTTACAAGGCGTTTAGGGCTCTGCAGCTCCTGAAGGAACTAGAAGAAAAGTGCTATAGAGGGAGAAATGTGACAGTGCAGACAAAAGGTGGCCTTAAAACGGCATATTTGCTAGCACACAGACGCAGCCCGATGGGGAGCTCCCAGGTAGGAACATCTCCAGGCTCTTCTCTGACTGTGAGCTCCCTTTGCTGGCATCTGTGCTGCAGAATGGGGCTCTGCAGACAAACCATGGGAACTAGGAGGCCAGGAGCCAGACTATTTCAAAGGGTGGCAAAGGAATTAAGGCTCTGGCTGCACCAACACAGAGCGGCGACTCAGCTGGTCACTGGACTCCCTGAGACCAGACCCAGGTTCCCAGCTCTGTGAAAGGGTAGGAAAACAAAAGCAAAGTGATTTGGACTTTTAAAGAAGCTTTCAGCTAAAGCTTTTACAGAAATGAAGCCATCAAAGGGTAAGAGGGGAAGTCCTTTCACAGCTAAATAACTGGTTAAAAGACAGGAAGCAAAGGGCTTCTTGAGGAAGAGAAATTACAGATGGGATATCCCAGGGACTATGCTGGGACCTGGCTGAGAAAGCATATTCCCAATTTTCCCCCATATTCCGCTCTGAAGAAGGGATGGAGGACAGGATAGTAGATTTTACAGATCATACACATACAGACATTAGAAATGAAGAGGGAAGAACAGCTGCAATGGCTCAACCAAATATTCATACAGCCCACTGCCTTTTGTACAACAGTTATCCTAACCGGAGTGTGAGGGGAGAACAAGGCTAAGGCAAGCAGTTCTGTCCCCACAGCTCTTCTCCCAGGCCCCAGTACTTTGTAGCTCAGGGACTTCCCAAGTCAACGGTTACTGGTAGGAGGTTATCTCCTCCTCCCCTCAGGAGATCTCTCTGCCACGGACTTGTCACCTTTCCCCATTGATTCTGCTTCTTAAACCCACCTAAACCTTCAGCAGTGATAACTCGTGGCTCTGAAGAGTCTCACCCTGAACTACAGGCATCTCCTCTCTCTTGCTCCATGCTCGCCATTTATTAGCATCGTTTGATGCCCCCTAATGCTTGCAGCGGACAAGACAGTGCCAGGCTGGTGCATCCTCCCTCCAGGCCCCTCGGGACAGCCAGCACGCCAGCACGTTTCCCCTCTGCCTGCCAATACGTGTCGACATTATTACAGATGCTTAGGTGGGGCAATGAAATGGAAAGTGACAACAAATGCAAATATGGTTATGAGGGATAAAAAGCAATGCTAAGTAATGGGGATTTTTGTGGTTAAATTTGCTGCTACAACTCAGCTGCTAGCTGGGAACTGCTGCGGCTTGCTCTTTGAGGGAGCCAAATTAATGTTCAGTAGCACTCAAATGTGCTAATAATGTCATAGGAAATGTTAAGAGAGTAATAGACCCCTCTGAAGTATTCCATTGCTCTGTGGCATCTTATATCTGCCATATACTATATCTGAATCTCTGCTATGGAGACAGGCTGAGAGAGCTGCGCTTGTTCAGCCTGGAGAAGGCTCCAGAGAGACTCTAGAGCAGCTTCCAGTGCCTAAAGGGGCCAACAAGAAAGCTGGAGAGGAGCTTTTGACAAGGGCAGGTAGGAGCAGGACAAGGGAGAATGGCTTTAAACTGACAGAGGGGAGACTGAGATGAGATGTGAGGAAGAAGTTCTTCCCTGTGAGGGTGGTGAGGCCCTGGCACAGGTTGCCCAGAGAAGCTGTG
>JBCJKH010080916.1:0-11795 GCA_039877255.1 Loriculus beryllinus
TCTCCTCACCCCTTGCAGGGCTTCATCTTGGCAACTAGGCAGACATTTAGTATTCAAGAGGGACCTGTGGATGACGCACAGGCATCCCTTTCATCAGAGCTAACCATGAGGGTCTCTGTGGTAGGCACCACAATGCTAAGGCAGGGGTCTGTTGCTGGCTTGCTGCTTGCATAGAAAATGCTGACTGGTGGCACCTTTTCTTAACACACTTTACTATTAGGTGCTCTTTGCAAAACATACAGTAATAGATTACTTCCTCTGGTAGCTTTATGCATAAAGGCTTTTCAGAGAACTGTTATTGCCAAATACTTTTAAGAGATGGAACCACAAATTAGAAGTGAAGTAGGCAGAAAGATTTCCATACAACCCTGAATCTGTGCTTCAGGTACAAGAGGAGCTGAGGTTTAATATGTGACTTCATTGTTAAAGTCCTGACTTCAGCACATGCTGCTGTTTTGGTTTTTTTTTGGTTTTCGGTCTCTCTTCATGCATGATACTAAGGCCAGGCATCACCTGAGGGATCTCACCCCAAGCATAAAGTAACCGGCACTAAGTTTATATAATGTTCAGTAATGTGGTGGCTGACACTCCCTTTTTAGGTGTACTTTCTATACCTCCAGATAGTAATTGGTGAGTACTGCTGTAAAGAAACCAAGTTGTTAAACAACAAAGTTAAGTAACTTGCCCAAGGACACCCTTTGAAGTGGCTGGTTCCAGGTGGATTTTTGTGGTGCACCACTGAAAGCAGTTTAGCATGAGCAGAATGGATCGCCTATAGAATCTTTTAGCAGAGTGCTGCAAATTTAAGTTTTCTATACTAAAGAAAACAGATCCTGCTGGCTTCGTTTCAAGGAATTAGGAATTAGTTCAGAGTGAAATGGGAACAGGTGGAAGCAAATCTTCTTCCCAACTGTTACTGTATTTCTCCTTTGCTGTGCTGAGAGTCTGCAGTTGTATAATTGTGAAGACAATTTTAGACTCCTTTGTACTCAAGAATACAGTAAGTTGTGTTTTACCTGTCCATCTCTGGAGAAGAAAAGCTTTAATTAAGTCTTACTTTAATTATGTCCCATCTATACAGTACCTAAACGCATTATGAGAGTATGACATTTGCTATTTGCCTGCCTTCTGGGAAGGTTTGGATACTGAATCCTCTCATGCTGTAGAAAGTTCCAAGTGCTATTATTAAAAGAACATGTGAAATAATATGCATTGTTATAATAATTGCTAAGTAGTGGTGGAAACCTAAGTGATTAAAGTACTATCTGGAACTTTCTTCTGAAATAATAGAATTCTGTGTTCACACAGAAATTTCCCAACACTGGTGGTCCTGATGATCTGGTGGTATGGCTGGTGTCCTGGATCAGAGCCTCAGTTCACAGAAATCAGATCTTTACCAGTCTCTTTGATAATGTGCTGTGCCAATACATAGTTTAATTAAAAAAAAAAC
Organism: Loriculus beryllinus; assembly: GCA_039877255.1. Classification (NCBI taxonomy): domain Eukaryota; kingdom Metazoa; phylum Chordata; class Aves; order Psittaciformes; family Psittacidae; genus Loriculus; species Loriculus beryllinus. Next base: position 1,451 of record JBCJKH010080916.1, read on the forward strand.
CAAACAGTCTTTGCAGGTTGTCTTACCTTAACTAAGATAATGAGAATGTCATAGTTTCTAATATTTATTGAAAATAATGTCCTTGAAATGGACTTTCAGGTATTATTTTATCACAGGCTCTGAGTGCTTATGGCCAAGAGATTGATAGGACTGTACATAAACAAAACATTCAGCTTTTTAAGGGGTCCTTAGTCTCCTATGCGGCATATCCATTAGTCTTTCTCAACCTGTTTGCTTAATGAAAATTTAAGCTTATAAATATGATAAGAATGAGCAGCCGTGGACTTCTCTGTGTCTTCCCTGTCTCAGTTCTCAGTAAGAAACCCTTGGATAGTGGTAGGTGTTTCAGATATTTTTAAACACCTGCACTGGGCTGTTACATGTTATCTATGAGAGAAGAATATAAAAATTATATTTTTAAATGCATGTAGTTTTTCTGTATTCTGTTCTTTTCAAGTTGTCACAGCTTGACGTGTGAATCTACTTGGTTCTAAGGAAGCCAGCATGCAGTAACTGAAAATATATTTGTCTTCGTTCATCAAAGTAAATATTATTCACTTGAAGATGACACATCTCCCCAGGGCAGCAGACTGACTCCCCTGAAGGTGAATGTGCATCCAGGCAGGGTGCATAATTTGGATTGTTTTTGCTCCACCCCTGTTTACTTTTGCCCTCCAGTCAGTTATGTTGTCCAGACCTGTTTGTAGTCTGTTGCATTATCCCACAGCCTTTGGTGTCTTCTGCACATGCCTGTATTCTGCCTTGAAAACTTGAGCTCTCATACCATGCCCTTGCACAGGAATGGTCTGAAGGTTTTTGTATCAATCATGTTTGGTCTTATTCTCCTCTTAATGAGCGGAGTGGTACCTTCTCTAACAGCCGTGATTTGCAGTGACACTAACAGCAGTGATTTGCAAAGCATATGTTTCCAGCAATTCTGGTACAAACTCATATTTAAAAATATCTTTTCCCTTTTCAAGTGACACCAGGCAACAAAAAAGTGATAATGTTTTGCAGGGAAACATTGAGAAGTGATGGTAAGAAGTCCATGGACACTGATATTACAGTAAGCTTCCTAACTGATGTTAAATGCTGAGTAACATGATTTTGTGCCCAGTCAGGTTTGCAGAGAGTATGAATTTTGCATTGCACACAAACTAATTTTTCTTTTTTTGGAAAATCTTTTCCATATTTAGCACTGTGTTGGGCCTATTTAGAGGAATGTAAGAGTGCTGCAAATAATACCTTGTTGCAGGAGTGTATGTAGCAAATAATATATCAACAATGCTTCATGTCAGCTTCACAGAATTGATCTGTCAAAGGGTGTCTGTCATCTCAGCTCCTGGTATTTCCGTAATATGCCCTGTGTTCCAGTACCAGAGATTTTGTTCCTTCAGAGGAGGTACAGACAACTGACATTTGAACTCCCAGTGGACTGATGACATGGAAGCATTTCTCAGAGCACAAAGGAGGATGTTGGTTTCTAACATCCCCAAGCCCCTTGTTGTTGCTCTCAAGAAGGTGGAGGTGTTAATGCATGAGGAAGGTGATTGTTTTCCTCACCCATTTCCCTACTGCGCAGTGTCAAGATCTTGTACTCAAGTTACTGCCATAAAAATAAAATAAATTGTTATTTTTTGTATACTTTCTTCTGTTTACAAGGCCTCAACTATGCTATTCAGAAGCAAAAGACACATTAATAACTGGGCATCTTGCTTTTATTAAGCCCTGTTTCCACTGGGGATAGCTCAACATGAGGAGCGGCATAGTGGAGTATAACTGTGCCAAGGACCTGGCACCCATGCTTGTGAGTCTTTTTTATATGGTCCTCATGAAGATGTGCCTTATATATATATGTAGGGCTGAATCTGATGTAGTTCCTTCAAGGAAGAGAGCAAGGGATGCAGAACCAGATTTCAAAAGATTAGAGGATGAAATGTATTGTCATAACTATACATCCTTTCCCATACACCAGAGCATGGTGGAGTTGAGTGTGCCTTGACACCTTTCGGGTGATGCTTAGGAAAATGTTATAGGTCAGTGGAGCTTAAGTATGCTGTTATCCTACACTCACCTGCCCATATCTGGAAGCCTGGACATGCAGAGAACGAATATGGGGAGGCAGAAAGTGATGGAAAATGTACAGAGGTAATCCTACTTGGTGAACACAAAGGGTGCAATTTGTCCTCTGCTTTCGTTCTACCTGCCCACCTCAGTTAGGATCAGGGAGAGACTGATAGTTTGATTACTTGCCTTCACACCATTTCACATGGGTAATCTCTGGATTAAAAGAAAGTAATTGAGTGTCCAGTGTTCTCACCTAGTTTTAAAAGTCTGCAGTAAGCCTTATTTCAATACTTCCACGTCCTTGTTTCTGGCATACTGGCTAGATTACATATTGTTTCTAGTATCCTCTTCACAAACATAATTCTTCTTGTCTTTTGTCATATGTTTACTAGGACTCTGCTGGGCTGCTGTTTTAATAAATCCTGCACGCTTGCATTCTCATCTCTCTTACCTCCTTTTTTAACCAGGTATCAGTTACACTAATAACCTTATAAATCTGAAGGTGGTTCTGTTAGACTGGGAACTGGCTCATTGATGCATACCATTTACATAAGAGAAATCCAGCTTTTCATTCGTTGTGTGGTTTCTCGTTTGCCATAGTTCGTTTTTGCTTGTGCGTACTACTGTAACATGTTCTTTTTCTTGTCATCCAGCTGAATGCCAACAGCAGTTAGGAAACGAAGGCAGCAAAGAATTTCCATTAGACATGGTGGAAGCATTCTTTACTGCTTGATGTCTCTGCTTTTGAAGGATTATCTTTCCTTTGATAGTACCCATATTTCTCTCTCTGCCTTCTTCCTTTAATGGTTTCTGAAATTTCAAAGTAATGCTTTTCTGTCTCACTATGCTTAGGGCTATTAACTGCCTTAATAGTAAATGTTTCATATGCTTTAGTTTTGTCAGTGCAAGGGTTTTCTTGCAGAACTGCTACCAGAAAATCAGTTTAGTGTACAGCTTTTCTGAGGTTTATTGTTGTTGTGACTCGCATCTCACATGAGGCTTGAAAATAAATCAGTCCCCTTCTTTTGAAAATCTTACCGGTAAAGTTTCTTTGGAAACACTTGCCAGTGTCTCACATTTAAATAATTGTGAAGATAGAGATTGAAGCTAAATAATGGCCAGTTGTCTTCAATGTCCGATAACAATCAATGGCACATTAAGGCTTCATGGCTGTCATCATGCAGCCCATGACAACACAGGGGATTCCCAGAGTGACAGCATGAATAGAGTGTTGACCTTTCTCTTTCCAAAGCTGCTTGCTGCTTGGGAGAGGCAGGAGGACAGAGGCAGGCTGTCACGCATGCTGCCATTTGCCTTCCTGTCTAGAGTTCCCCTTCATCCACCACACAGTTCATACTGATATTTTACACTGCAGGACTTCTATCAGAAAGATTTTTCATTTTTTTAAACAAACACATAGTCATGTAGGCAAAAGTGTAAAGTGTAAAATCATCCTCAATGATGCACAAGTGAGGATTCAAATATAACATATTTTGGTTACTTGTAATGATCTAGGGGTTTCTTTTCATTTATTGCTAAGGTCACAAATATTTCTGCAATTGCTCCTCTCTTCTTCCATTCTTATCACCTTTTGAACTTGGTGGGAGCTTGGTTATCTGTTTTGGCAGGCTGCAGGTGGGATAAAGATGAGCAGCTCTCTAATCTTCTGCTTCTGCTTGGGTGAGGGTGAAAGGAGTCTGGATTTAAGCCTCCAACTTCTGTTTCCTTTGGCTTTCAAAGATCTAAGATGCTTCCTTGTGCTTTTCAGCTGTTAACCTGAGTCAGCTCTGATCTGGGTTGTAGCCACAAGTGTCTCTACGTTGGACAGTTAAAAATGCGTGAGGAAAGAAGGCATTGAGGATCTGGATTCATGTCCCAGCTTGATGTTGTGACTTCAAAAGGAGGAATTCAGGAGTATTCCTGTGTGTCATGACTATATCTGAAGGTGAAATACATTGAGTGTGATACACAGGGTTGCCATAATTGTTTTTTGGCGTGGGTTTTTTTTTTTTTTTTAAAGTGGTAAGTCCAGTAAGTTCCCTTAAGCCCTCAGTACACTGGGGGTTTCCACTTTTTAGGAGTATAAGCCAGTTAACTATGGAAATTTCCAGAGTTGGTTGGAGTCAAATTATTAAAATATGCAGCTCTTCTATAGTATAATGGTCTCTCTCTGTGGCATTAATCCTTCTCCTTTTCATACAATGCACTTGAAACGCTGCTTTTCTCTGTAGGCGGCAAGTATTGTCATAACTTCACTTCAAGAACTATTCACCTTTTAAATGTAGAAAACAGTTCTCATTGTACTTCAGCTAGAGAATAATCCTTTTTCTTTCACTCCCTCATCCTCTGTTTTACACTGATGGTAAGTGAACTCTCAAGCAGTTACAATTTCACAGGAGCTTTCATGGATTGCAGCGCTCTGGGTTTTTCAGATACCATGCGTTCAATCAGCATCACTTGGAATGTCTCTCTGTTTTTAAATCTGACTTGTTAATGTCACTACATTCATCCTAAATACTGTATTTTAAAGTGTGAATTTTTGTGGTTCTTTCTTTAATGTCTTCTCATTTGTTTTTTTTAAGCAGCTGTTGGTAGCTATCCCTACTGCTGTCATCTCTTAAACTTCTGCATTATAAACTGCAGAGTAGAGTGAACTTATTACATTAAATTAAGGTTTTGTAAAGTTGGCTTACATTATGTATTAGGAACACAAAAATAAAGAGAAATGGAAAACCGAGACATTCCTAATGTAATTTTCTGAACTTAGTTGATACTTTGATCCTTGAATAACTAGCACATTAGAAGCTTTTAAAATAATACTATATACAAAAATCCAGCTGGAAACATTCTTGATGTGCTGCATAGAAACAAAAATATCAGTGTTAGTGCCACACCATTGTTTAGATCAGATAGAGGAAGAGCACAAGAAAGGCCTCTCTCTGGCAATGCAGTGAGGTTTGAAAACTAACGCTGAGTGCTGTAAATCTGCAAAACTCTCTGTAAATGTATCAGTTGGTAATACATTCTGTTCCCAGTATAAGCCAAAATGTAGCAGAGAATTATTAATTACATCACCACACCTATATAATAGAGTTCACTGTAGTTATGTAGGAGTCAATGGTATTCAAGCAGTTTCTTTTGATGAAGTAATCGGGCTGCTTCTGGGGTCCGTTTCAGCTGCTAGGGGCGTGCTTCAAATGTAAATGACTGCCAAATGGATTCCTTCTGAATTTCAGCCAATTAAAATGCATTTAAAGTGCAGCTGGTGGGGAGCAAAAGGCTTATAATTGCATAAGAAACGTTTGGGCATGAAACAAATCCCTAAAGTTTGGTGAATGGCGATTATTAAATACTGCATTTCTGGAGAAGTAAAGCAATGCAACAAAGAGCCTTCCGAAACTGCGGTCAGAAGCAAGGATGACACTTTTACACCACCTTAAAAGAGACAAAGTGGGGAGTGTGTTTGTTAGGGTGTCAGTTTTCTACCCTTGGCTCTTTAAACCATGCAAGTTTGGCAGCTTGCCCTATGTGGTGCTGCATACAAATAGTGACAGAACAGTGTGGTATTTGTTAACCCACTTCTTGGGAAGTGAGTGATTAAAACTCTGAAGGAAGATCTGAGAACCTCAGACATTATATTTTCTCTCAGTAAGACTATAATATTTACAGAATGAAACAGAAAATAGTGAATGGGGTGTAATGAATGACCTTCCTTTTCTGCTTTGCCTTGTAAGTAAGGACAGATTTTTTGTTTAATGCTTTAAATGTTATTATAAAAGAGGTTTATGGTTAGTAGCACTGAAAGATGCCATTAACACTTTTGATTTAACCTCATGTTTCAGGAAAAAGCTCAGCCGATATAACAGACCATGCGAAGAGGTGAAAGACATTAGGAAGTAGCTGTGTGCAGTCACTGTAGACTGTGTGTCTGATAGATTCACAAACTGTTACAGACTTTCTAAAACACAACTATATTTGACAGTCAGTACTTTCCAGCAATGTCATGGTTATGCCTGCATCTGCCTGAAAGTGAGATTTCAGATTTTTCTGCTTTTTTAATATGCCTTTGTAAAATGCAGTCTTACTCTGTTTAGTAGATTGTGCTGATTTTAGAAATAGGAACAATATTTTTATAGACAGTTCAGAGAAGTTTATCTGAGAATACTGGCTTTACCCATTTGGTATTAAACAGACAGTTGAAATTAGGTGAATGAAAAGTATTTCCTATGTTATCTAAAGTTTTTCTTAACTGTATCAGGAAGTAATAGATGAAATCCAAAAAATGTCTTCCAGAACTAACAAGTACTGGTTTCTACCTGCTGTGATATATTATCATATGAAATTCACGTGAAATTATTCGAAATTCCTGTTTACCTCCTATTCTAGCATATCAGTCAGACTGGTTTGGCTTTACTTCTGTTAACTGTGAGTAAAGACTCCTGCAAATTTCATAGTGACAGATCATATTGCAGCAGTTGGGGTTCAGTTAAATGTTCCTTGTTAATTGTCTGTGTGTAAGTAGCACAGAGCATGTTGTCAAAGGGAGGCTTGTAAGAAAAAAGCTTATTGCCAAAATAAATGTCAAATAAATTATAAAATCAAGTTTTAAAGGCATTTGTCAAGAAACATAAACATGAGTACACATATACAATGAAAATAACTGTAGTGAAGTTAAGCCCAAGAAAATTCAAGAGAATCAACACAAATCTCTAAATTGAGGGGTTGTTTTCTTTTTCCAGTACCCTTATTTGTTAGCAGTTATTCACAGCTTGTGTTCTATTGAGTAGATTGAAACTACTTTGTTTAGGTAAGAGCTACTCATCACCAGCCACTGTTAGAAAATTAGGATCAATATGTATTTAATTGCAATAACTTTTATGGAAATAGATATGTCTGTATATTTATGAAATGCATAGTATACATAAAATAACAAAACGTATTGTACATAAGTTTTAGCAGTCCCTGCTCTATAATAGCATTAAAGATTTGATACAAGCCCAATGGCAGCAGCAGTACAGAAGGGTGCAAAGAACAGTTATCTGATCATAAGTGGAATAGACCCAAATAGCTAAGACTGCAATAGTCTGCTAATACTAATAGAAATTATTTTTTATGCTTTTGTATACTTTTAATAAACAGTTTTAATAAACTGGTGGTTTAGTGTGTTTTTGGGATCTGAAAATGAACAGTGCAATATAAGTAAATTTTTATTACAAGACACAGAATAACCCCTTTCTAAAGCTGGTAAATGAGGAAGCTGATACCAGAGTGTAGCCTCACCAAAAAATGGGCTCTTTTGATGGCCATCTGGTGATGGAACCATCTTTTGATGGAACCTCAGGGCTAACAATGACAAAATTTGTTTTAGACTATGTCTCTGTCTTAAACAGGCTTGACTTGGTATAAATCAAAAGACGAATCTAGGTCCTCTTGCAAAGTAACATTTTTTATGTAATTTACTTTTCCTTTATGCACATGTGCAATGATGGATGTGTCTTCCAGGTCCAGTGATTCATCTAATGTACTAGTTACCATAAGGAAAGCAAGATGGGTGCTTAGAAAATATACAAGCAAACAGATGAAGAGGATGTATTAGCATTTCTGCATTTTCTTCTTGATTTTGTTGTACCAGTGTTTGGCCAGGGTTTAGCAGTTTGCAAATCGGAGCCAACTTTGCTGCACAATTAAACAGTGAGCAGTTGTCTCTCCAGGGAGCTCACTGACCTGTAGGCTGTCTGGTCTCTGGAGCTTGGTGGAGCTTAAGCAGAGCTACAGATGAAACTTTCCAAATTGCAGTGCAGCTCTTCACAGGTGCTGAGGAAATAGTTTGAGAACACTTAAGAATGTTTAGATATCCCTGAGGCTAAATATCCTTTGGAAAGCTGGCTTTCTGGATTGTGTCCTTGGATATTAGCGCTTAAATTCTGCCAAAACATCAGCAAGTTTCTATTGGGCTTTTCACTAGAATGACTTGCTGAAAAGTTGTACAACTTTGGTGTGTCTCCACAGGGAAAATTACATAAGTCCATCTGATGGGTCAGCATAATTTATAATGGCAAACAGATAAGAACTTTCCTGGGGATTTCCCCTGAGTGGTATTACTCAGTGATTCTGCTACAGTAAAAGCCACTACTAGTTCATGTCTTTGGCAGGTCAAACTCTGAAATCTTTGGGTATCTGAACATACACCCTCCTTTATTAAGAGACTCGCATGGAGTCTGTAATTGTTATACTGCCCATAGGACTAGAGGATGGCTGTTCTGCTCGTTTCCTAAAAAGCAAGGTGCTCTTTGGTTTCTACATTAAAACATCTATTAATTTTAGGTAGGATTTACTGTTTCTCTTCTATCATAATTTTACTGGTGCTCTGGAGAACTCTGGAGGACAGAACCTAGCTGTGTAATTGAAGGAGGTGGTACAGCAGCAGAGGGATGTCAAGCTAATTAGTGGATAAAGATGAAAGTCTCACCGAAGTTGAAGCCTAGCTAATAGCACACCTCCTTCCTGGCAGATGGAAGATTTTTCCTAAGCATGTAATATTTTCCAGCAACTGTGAGGATAGGGGCCTCTCCTTTTAATGTTGTGCTGCCTTCAAATCCTTGACAATGACTCATGTATGATGTTCAGGTACAAGTGAAGGTGTTGCTGTAAGGGAGCTGTTGTCCTGTGTCAGCCCTTATAGCTTTGATGTTTGGCTTTGTGAAAAGAGCTGCATGGCGCATGCTTCCCCACCGCTGCTCTGTCTTCCACCATGGTCACTGAAGCTGGTCCTGAGGTCCGCAGCCCTGTGGGATGAGTATGTTAATTTGGAGAATATAGAATGATTTGGGTTGGAAAGGACTTCTAAGATCATCTAGTTCCAACTCCCCTGCCTTGCAAAACCCTGTGTTGTTAGCAGTCTTCCCTGTGCAAGTGCTAGCTAGATAAATATCTTTGCAGCAATGTGCAGCATAGTAGTGGAGACATCATTTGAGACTTGTGAGTTATGAATGAGTTGAGAGTGATGTTCAGAGCATGAGCAACTTGGAACAAAAAAGCCAAAAGGATAGTGGTTGTTTTCCAGATTAAACGTGAAAATGGCTGATGCTAATTGCGAAGTAGCATTTAATATTTACACCAAAGTTGTGTCTGATAGTTTACTCATAATAAGACCTGTGAACTGAAAGCAAGTGCAACTACTGAATGATGTATTTATAGAGAGATTGCTGGAAGAAACTAAAATAGTGCTCATGCTTCTTAAGCTTCATCAAACTAAATTTTGATCCTCAGTGGCGTGACCAGTTCTTTCTTCATTCTTCTCTTAGCAGTTGTTTACTTGAAAAGGACAACAACAGCACATTCCATGTCCCTTTCTGATGGTATTGTGAAGCCACACCGTAGATTGCTGTTGCACTTTGGACATGCTTGCTATTACAAGATAAAGCCTGTTGGGGGTTCAGTTCTGAGATTTTTGGTTTTGTGGGATTTTTTAAAAATAATTTTTTCATTTTGTTTGGTCATTGATTTGTTTAATATTTTCTATGCATCACATGTAGGAAAGTTGGGGGACAAGTTCTTGGGAGAGCAGATAAGTATTACTAAACGTAGAAGTTGTGTCGTATATGGAGGAAGAGAAGAAATTCTTAAGTAGTATAAATGGTTACACTCTCTAACATGGTTAGTGGAAAACCTAATTGACAGAGTAATGTATACCAGAAGTGTATATCACAAGGAGTATAATTTTGGTAGGAGTGATTTCCAGTAGGAAAAGCAGGGCAAACCAGAATGTATTGCAGGAGATCTCTTTCTGGTGGAGCTTTGTGAGCACTTGTTAGTGTTTATGGAACTAGGTCTTTGGTAAACCTCTTTATTCTTCATGTTATGGTTTTATATAATAAGGATAAGGGGGATGATCAATAGTCATTCACCAGTCAATGACAAATCATCAACAGTCAATGTCAAAGCATAAGCTTAGAGCTATCCTTTAATTACCCAAATTATGGGATTGGCAATGCCGGTTCAAGTTGTCCCTCAAAATCTGGAAGCAGAGATAGCTCTGGCAGACCTCTTTCTGCAGAACTTCACCACAGTGGTGAAACTTAATCTCTTAATCTATAGTCATTAAAGTGAACATTTCAAATCTCATACTATCCATCTGAGAGCCTATGGATAAACTGAGATTAACCTTCTCAAATTTACTTACGCAGTTCGTTGGTAGCAGAACAACTCTCCAGCCTCTCACCTAAGCAATAAATTATGCATACAGTGAAGTTGCTGACAATCATTTCCTCTCCAGAAA
>JBCJKH010080920.1:2614-18520 GCA_039877255.1 Loriculus beryllinus
ATCAGCTTATAGGTGTATGCGTGGTGGCAGGAGGACATGAGCAGTAACCTGCAAAACAAGTCTGAAATGGGGGGGGGGGACACGACACGAAAGGGGAAAGCAGGAGACATGCAGACAAAGGAGTAGCTTTGAAGTACTCTCCAGTGTCACAGCTGAAGGATGCAATCAACAGAAATCAAAAAGGAACATGGAAGGTTATTGCTTTATAAGTGCCCATAAAAAAATGGATGTGCAGTGAGACAGCTCTAACAAGCAGAATGCTGTGAGTTAATCCATACTTTTTTTTCACAAGAGCACTGAAGCTAATACATACTGGCATTAGCTTCGGTAATTACTCTATGCAGGTGCATACGTTTGCTATGCCTGTAGCGAGCTTTGATGCTGCTCCAACAGAAGTTGTTAGCTGGGAAAGAAAAGCAGCTGTGGGTAGGTATTTTGTACCTGGCATTCATTAAGACATTCAGTATATATCCCAGATGGAGAAGGTAGAATTTGACTCTGGTGAAAGTAAGTGCTCTGTGGCTTTTGTTTCTGGAAGTGCTTCTGATACAGAAAACTATTATTTCACCATAAGTATGACCAAAATATTAGTCTTTTAAAAACAACGTTGTGACTGTAGGAGTTTTTTTTTTTTTGCCTTTAGATGCACATATAAATATACATATGTTTTTCTGTGTGGTTGTATGTAGCACTAAGGCAGTATTTAGTTGTTAAGCAGAAGGCTGAGATCTTTCCAAGACTTAATCTGGAAAAAGACTGTTAGTTTGCCTCTCTGACCTCCAAAACAGACTAAAATGGCACTGCAATGCAGACATCAACTATAATTATTATTTTCAAAACCAATTCCTTTGAATGACCTTGAAGTATTTGAAGATTGGTGACTGGGACAGCTCAAAGAGCTATATATGTTTTTGGTGAACCTCAGAAATAAAAGAGTGGAGCAGAAATATCAGAACCAGCAAATTCTTCTACTTTCAAGCTTTTTGCAAATTTTCAGATATGTACTGACCACAGCTTACTTACAGCCCAGATCTCTGGTGTCATTTCATCAGGATGGATGTGTCTACTGGTGTGTTTCAAAATGTCTACCATAAAGATAAAGAAATAAAACCAGGCCTACCAAAAAGACAATAGTAAAGGTGTGAGATCCAGGTGAATTACGGCACTCTGTGGCTGTTTATCAGTATGTTTGCTAGAACAAATGAGATTCAGTGTTTTTCCCACACTCAGAAACTTAATTCTGCACAGAAAGTGTCTCGTTAAAGATACCTTGATAGTTTTATGAAGTGAGGTGTGGGTTTTTTAAGATCTAGAAGTATTTCTGGTACATGTTAATAATTCCTAAAGCAGATTATTGCTTAGACTACTAATTTCACTGGTAGTACTGATTTAGCATGCTCATGGTCGGCCTTCTCAGAAATGATGAGTGTTTCAAGAGAGGGAACAACCTTGACGACTTACATAGTTTCTAGGTAGGGGTGAGAAGCATGGAAAAGGAACAAACATTTCTATATGTCAACAGAAAGTGTTGGGCTCCAGATTTGCCAATTCCCAACGCTTTCATAGACATTAAAAAAAAAAAAAAAAAAGAGTTATAATTTCACCTCTTAATGAAAGAGGTTTTCTACCAGCTGTCTTTCTCTGAATACAGATAAATTGGAAAACATGCTCTCTTCAGTTGACACACTGCATTCATTTCACTCTGAAGCATCCAAAAGGCTGAGCTTAGAAACAATCAAAAAAAAGACTCCAAAATCACCCCCCAAAATAAACTGCTGGGAAAAAAACCTCTTAGCATATATATTTTGCTGTCAGAGTTTCATTTTTTAGCTAGAACTATTTGATATGTTTATATATTGTTTTATCCTGGAGTACGAGTTCATTAGTGACATAAGTGTGTCTCTCATGTTAGCTGAAAAATTGGAAATTAGAGGTAGCCTAGTCATATCAAAATGAAACGTTTTCACCACATCTATGCAACTCAAGAAGCGTTTTGATTTCTTTACTGCAGACTTACAATATAATTTGATTTGGACCACTTTGTATACCTCAGCTTCTTTGCTTTTAAGTGGAGGTTCTAATAATAATTAATTACATATGTTGATTGCCCATTTGTACTAGATTTTCAGGATTACAAGATTTACACTCTTTTCCTCTACACATATCCCTCATCTTCTAAACCAAAGAATCTAGTTTGCAGTCTTTCAGCCTCATAGCAATATGTATAATTATGTCGACCACACTCACACTGGACTCCTATTCATAAGTAGAGGCATTCAAGCGCTAAATGATTTGTAACAAATCTTGTATTTAAAGCTTTAACCTCTCCTCTTGTGCAATAGATTTTTTTTTCTTTGAGAACATTTCAAGGTAGTTTATTATACGTCTAAAGAACTGAGAATGTGACTTTGTTTGTGCATGGAACTATGGCTTTTAGTAAGTCAATCGCATTAAGGCAAATGTAATAATAGGCTGAAAGCAGAAAGTAGTCAAATAGATCCAAAACCACATGCAAAGCAAAAAAACCTATATGCTCTCATTATATATTGAAAAGCACCTAAGTACTAACAGATTGACTGTTGTGAATACACTTCTACCTGAAGCTTTAGGCTCTAAAGTGGCTGTTAGAAAGCCTATTTCCTCTTTACACACAATCTTTACCCCAGGCATAAGCTTTGTCCAGAGCTCATTTGGCTTCAATAAAGCTGAATAACAAATTTTAGCATTTTTATGCAAGTAACATAATCTGCTTTTAATGTGGCTATGCATGTGTGCAGTCTAAGATCATTAAGAAGGGACAGTAGGATTGTGAAATTGCATATGGTACTAAAGAAAACATCTCAAGCTCTCCCATTATCTTGCCTACCAATAAAGAACTATGGAATATCAACTGAAACTTCAAGGCAATATATTTACAGCTCAACAAGATACCACTTATTATGTCAGAATACAAATAGCTTCCAAAGTGCTCTGTCTCCTTTCATTGAAGCCAAAAGGCTAAAAATACAAGCCCTCCCCCCAATTACACAATTAGCTACTTGTTTGGGTGTCAAGAATTTCTTTAGTTTTGTTACAGATTATGTGTGAGTGCTCACAGTTCAGGATTTACCACTAATTGCATAGGAACACTATAGTCAGACTAAAAGTTCTTTAAAAGTCAGGAAACAAAGATGCTGTGATGCAGAGGCAAGCTAAACTTTAAAAAAATACATAGAGGGAGAGAAAACAGGAAAATAATTAAGCTTACATTGATGGTACTTAGGGAATTGTTGCAAAGCAACAGGCCTAAAAAGGCAGACCTAAAAAACACCAAAAGAAGGAAAATGTAGTTTTGGAGGTTAGAAATTGATAGGTCTGAGAGAAAATAACGTTTTCAAGGGGTGGGAAGGACCCTGGGAAGCTCCACTAGGAAAAAAAAAAAAAAAAAAAAAAACAACCAAACCAAACTTAAAAGTTTTGTTAAACTTAAATAAAAATGAGAAAATAAAATGCAAAATAAAATGAGTAGTCTGGAAAGGATGGGGGAGAGAACTGCAAGAGTAAAAGTGAGAGAAGTTGTAAGCTGAGATAAGGACAGTTTAACAGGTAAAGCAAAGCACACAAGCAAAGAAAACAAGGCATTCATTCACTGCTTCTTATCATCAGGCAGGTAATCAGCCATCTCCAGGAAAGCAGGGCTCCATCACGTATAACAGTGACTTGGGAAGACAAAGTACCATCACTTGAAATGTGCCCCCTTCCTTCCTCCCCCACCTTTATATGCTGAGCATGATGTTATATAGTATGGGGTATTCCTTTGGTCAGCTGTCCTGGATGTGTCCCCTCCCAACTCCTTGTACATCCCCCATCCTATCATTGGTTGGGTAAGGAGCAGAAAAGGCCGTTGCTCTCTGTAAGCACTACTCAGCAATAATAAAAACATCCCTGTATTATCAGCACTATTTGCAGCACAAATCCAAAACACAGCCCTCTACTAGATGCTATGAAGGAAATTAACCCAACCAAAACAGCAAATGTGGGTAGAGTGTCACTGTCAAGGGAGGGCTGGTTCCCTAGATGCCTCGAGGATGGCTGTGTCTGGAGTTCTGCATTCAGATCTGGACACTTTGATCAATGCTACAGAGCTGAAATCTTGAAAGCGTATCAGAGGAGATTGTGTAGGGGCTGGAACCTGACTCATGAGCAAAGGTAGTAAGTTACTCAACAGTCTGGGTAACTTATGTCTACTGGAGCAGTCACTAGCAACATTTAAATAGTGTTAGATGATGACAGCCTAGGGCTTCCTGATGTCACTGGTTCTCTTTTCACTTTCTGACCCTTGCCTGAGGGCATTATTAACATTTGGCTTCTCTGTGTCTTGGAAGGTAATGCCACTAGTCCCCAAAGTGACCTTCATAGATTGATGAGAATTTATGCCATTTCCTAGCATCCCACATATGCCTTAGATTGCAGGCACCCAAGGGCATTATCTCTGCACTACTGTTTTAATTAGATGTTTCCAAAGAAACAGCATACCTCTTGCCTGCTACAGCTAACTGTAATCCTTCGTAGGTCCAGGCATGCTTAAACAAAAAACAAAGGCATTCTATCAACAGTTCTTTGAAAATACAATTGCAGATGAGAAGCCTAAAAGTAACGGAGTATAAATTGTGATGACACCTAACTGTGAAGTTGTCTCTCGGGTGACTCAAACATCCTGGAAATGGAAAGACAGCCACTTGTTTGCTGCTGGGGGTTCTGCAGAATGCTTTTTCCTCCTTTATCTAAGAATGACATTTTCTCTTTATCTCACCTCTCACTCTCTCTTATCTATTTCTAATCCCAGCCTGACTTTCACTTCCATTCACTGTGACTGTAATAAGTTAGGCCCATGCCCTTTCCTTGAGCAATGAGGGAAGAGATAGTATTCCTAGATATATATCTCTCTAATAAAACAGGCAGTACTATCTTGCCTTGCAATCTTTAGAGCACTCATTCATGCTGATATGAATTTTCAGATGATCAGAATGATACCAGGAAAGCAACAAAACTTCAAAAGTCCTATTAAAAAAAAGTCAAAGTACATGAAGTCACATAACATAGCAAGGTTTTACTGTATGTATGTCTTACAAAACGTACAATCCTCACTTTGTTTTGAGCTTTTTAGGAAAATTGCATCTCAGACATAATGATGCAGGCATCAGAGCTGAGCAGTGCAGGAGGAAGACCTTTCCCAGGCAGCTCCAGATCTACATAGGAATTTCTCTTGAGAGACCAGGACCATCACAGTCATCAACTCGCATCTTCTCCAGAAGTCTAGAGCATCTTTTTAAGCTTATCTTTCACCAAAACATATTTATTAGTGTTAAAGACAATAAATAGGACAAAAGCATGATTTCCTACAAATATGTTTGGTACATCTAATGCTCAGGTGAAAGACTGCTGCCAGAGTCCCACTATCAGACAAACAATACAATCACATAAGGAAAATTGCTTATTAAAATTACTACTGAAAACAAGTTTAGCAGGATGCTTAACCATAATTCCTTGCTCAGCCTAATTAGAAAAAGTGAGAATGTTCAAGGAACTCCTAAGAACAAGTAATCTAAAGCTATCAGGAGCTGTTCCTGAACGCTAACTCCTGGGACCCTATAGCTGTGTTGCCATCTGCCAGTCAAAATAGAATGTGGTGGAATGAAGGTGTTTTGATTTATATCTGTCTCAACAAATAAACCTAGGCTTTATTTTATGTATTAGTTTGTAGGTGTGGTTTAATGGTTAGCAAAAAGATGAAGGTACAGGGTCCAGAAATTGGTTGCAACAGTTAAAGCTTGCTTATGGTTTTCTGACTTGTTTTATGGGTACGATTTTAGAATTCTTTCAATTACTGTTCTGTATTTCTTAGGTCTTTGTCTAATCTCCAAAGCCTTTACTTCATTGAAAATATATACTGTAATGATAACTCTAGTGAAAAGTTGTCTATATTAATACATTATATATGAAGCCTTTTTAGAGGTATAGTGATAAATTTCAATGGCTTAGTTTTGAAATGCGTAGGAGGAAACTGTTCATTTTCCTCTCACTGTTAAGTATATTCAGCTTTATATAGGGCTTATCTCTGTGATCAGGGCTAAGGTAGTGATTTGTGTTTGTCTTTATGTAGTGACAGAAAAAGTGGCTAGGAAAGCAAAGCTTTCATCCGCAAAAAATCCAAAGTAAGTTCTATAGCTTGTAGTATTGATGCCACATTGCTGGGAAGATTTTTACAGCATTTCCTGTTAATGGATACAGGTTGTAGCTGGTGCATAATTGAAAAGGGGGAGAACAGGTTGGGGTTTTTTAAATTTAAAAATGATGCCTCAGCTTCTTATATTTTTGGATTGTGAGTAGCTTCACCAATAAGTATCAGTCCTTGATGTGACTGGAAGCAGATTCAGAATATTTGTGCAAAGGCAGCCCTCCAGTGTTACAATAAATGACTGATCTGAGTATATGTCTGTTGTGGTTTAAACACAGTCATCCACACAGTCTCTCTCTCACACACACACCCTCCCCACCCCTACCCCCCTTCTTGCCCTCCCCATGCTCCCAGAGGGATGGGGAGGAGAATCAAAAGAATACAACCCCCACAGGTTGAGATAAGAACAGTTTAGTAACTGAGGTATGACACAAATCACTACTGCTACCAACAATACTGATAACGATAAGGGAAACAACAAGGGAAGAGAACACAACCACTCACCACCCACTGACCGATAACTAGACTTACCCTGCCCAACCGAGCACCGACCGATATCTCGTCCAACCCTGCAGTGCCCTAGCCCTTCCGGGAAACTCTCAGTTACATCCTGGGCATGACGTGCTGTGATATGGAATACCTCTTTGGTCAGTTTGAGTCAGGTGTCCTGTCCCTGCTTTCTCATGACTTCCCCTCCTCACTGGCAGAGCACGAGGCTCACAAAGTCCTTGGTCAGATAAAAACACCAATGTTATCAGCTCTGTTCCGAAAGTCAAAAACACAGCGCTGCACCAGCTACTGAGAAGGAGAAAAAATGACTGCTACTGTGAAATCCAGGACAATGTCTGACTAGCAAACTGCTTGCTTTTTTCCAGAAGCACTACACACAAAGCTGCATTTATCACAAAGTCTCAAACCTTTGTTCATTTGTGTTAGCCTTTTCTGTACATAGGAGAGCTCTCTCATGTAAGAAACGGACCAGGAGACATCGTCCTGGTACTGATCCCTGACAGGAAAGAGTATGATGATAAAAGAATAACACAGTGATTCTGAATTAACACACAGGGCACACATCTAATGGCTGCATAGACTTCAGTGTGGTGATTATTGTTAGTTATGCTCTATCTGTAGATAAAATACCTGCTGCCCTCAGCAAAAGAAGCAATGAAGTTAAATCTTTCTCCTTATCTATTTTGGGAGGACCCTTTTCAACAAAATCTGGTTATCCCTCTAGTCATAGTCCAGATACTATCTACATTTATGGAAGCCTTCAGTGAACACGTTGGGACTGAAACATAAAAATATTGCAATTATCAATTATGGGTGGAGTAGGAAGAACAGAATAACTGCAAATTTAGTTAAAGCATCCCTTCAGCTATTAGTTTCTCTTAAACAGTGTAAACACTGAATAACCTAATAAATACAGGTCCTGATGCTAAAACTGAGATGCAGAGTTGCATTTGCAGGCTTTAAACGAGGACATACTGATTTCAAGAACAGAAACCTCTATGAGCATTCTTTGGGGAACTTGGCTTGGAAATAGAGCGACCCCGGAAGTTAGAAATGTGATTTATAATGAACTACCCACAGACATTCAGATGCTATTACGATAAGAGTTTGTTTCCTTTGGTGTATAACTGAGAAAGACTTTTATCCCAGTAAGGGTTTCATTGGAAGAAAGGAGCAGAACCATGCACAACATGGTATTTTCAAAGGAAGAAGTTCAGCAGAAAGGAAAGGGAGAGGCTTTCATATATAAGCATAAAGCCACAAAAATTAGCCCAAGAAATGCACAAATGTTCCAGAAAAAAACCCATGCAGTCTTCTCAGTGTTAACAGAATGATGTTTCCAGATTTCATCAAACGTAACTGCAATAATGCATAGGAGTGCACTAACTTGATTTAATTGTCAGTATTTGCAAGAGCTGGATGGGAACAAGACTATAGTTAATGCCCCCTTAAACTGTCAGAATAACTTCTTTAAAATCCTGCAAAACCACAGTCATTAAATCTTTAATGACTAGGCATACTACACAGCCAGACTGTCTAGCGCATAGGCTGAGAATGATCAACTTCAAGCCTTGTGACCCAAGTAATGAATCTTTTTGCAAGCCTGTAAAGTAATCTTCAAAAAGAAACGGGTGGGTTTTCTTCTGTTTTTTGGAACCCTGACTGATTTTTTTGTACAAAACCCTGGCACTCTAAAATGACTTCCATTTGCTGTCCTCCCAGGTCTCTGTACAAGGAAAACCAGCCTTTCAGTAAATTTAGGCTAGGTATGTTCCTATTTAAAAGGTAAAGAAGCTGCTGCTCAGTTACTTCAGCAGAGAAGATCAGCCAAAGAAGCCAACTGGGGGAAAATTTCCAGACTTTTAGAAGTGGTCTCTGGATTTTAGAAGCAAAATGTTTCTCATTGTGGCTTCTGTGGGATGAAATGACTGATGAAACTGTATTTGGAAGATGTGGCCAAATGCAAAGTAACCATTTTCTGCAGCATGGCTGGATGACAACAGCTTTTGTTGTAGCTGGGTAAAACAGTGTTTAGAAATGCCCAGAGATGTTTACAAAGGAACAAAATTAAATCAGCATCAGATAACTTTTAGAAATGGTCTCTTTTGTATTGTCACAAAATGTAGAAGTCATGCAAGATCATACTTGAACACCCTTAAGCAAGAAGGGGCTAGTACTGCAAGCACTATGTCCTGCCACTTTTGGAACCTTCGGTGGAAGTTTCTGAGAAGACCGACAGAATAGATTTAACAAACATCTCAGTAATTTGAAATATTAATGATGAACATGTGTTGTAACTGCAGTTAATTAAGCGCTGATAAAAGAATCTGAGCGTAAACAATTACACACTCCCCAGAATATTTCCTGAGTGGCACTAACAATAGCAGCTCTTCCATACATGGCCTGAGACAGTCTGCATGAATGGTGTCAGTGGGTTTGTGGTGATGATTCCTGCTCATTTCCACAGCCAGCTGCTAGGAGAGAGGCTCTGCTATAGCGAATGTGCTGTGAGCCTGGTGCTTGAAGTGGTGCTTTCTCCGGGGATGATCTTAACCCTTTGGCGTTGGGGTGAGCTATGAGATGGCAGGGACAGAAGTGAAGACAGTGCTAGCCTGGCAAGGGGGTGCTCTGCGTGCATTCATCACAGTAAATGAATGGAGCTGAGCCATTCCTCAGTCCATACACATGCTGCTAGCTATTGTTTCAGCTGGCATTGCTGTTGGCATTGCTGCCTATGCTTGCAGAGGGAAGGTAGGTATTTGTGACTCCTTGAGGTGGGACATCTCAGAGACCTCTCAACAGCACAGCAGTTTTTGCAGGACCCTGTTCAGGAATGCTCCTGGGAAGAACTAGGGAGCTTGAACAGGCAAATGCCTACATTTGCTCAGTATATGTTACACTGGGCAAATGGGATTGTTGATGAACAGGGTTTTTTAAAAACAGTGCTTTTGAAAGCATTCACTTCAAAATCTGATATGAGCTTGTTATTCCTTAGTCAATGGCTGCTATGAAAGTAATCACTTAGACTCTAGCTTCATTACCTACAGGAAGACTCCATGGCACTCATACACAGGTCATGGTTTAAAAGCTGGATTGGGAACATTCCTATGTGCTTTGTGTTACAGAGAGAAGGTGAAAATCACTAGCTTTTAAATTTCAAGCCCTGGCTGAGGGACCAGTGTGGAAGATAAAAATGCCATGGTGAAAAATTCCTTGAACAGACATGCAAACTTTGGTTGAAGACAACGCTGGTGCTGGAGAGAGCTCAACATCACGGTTGCATGAACTGCTGCATCCCTGCAGATGGGGAGGGAAAGGGGATGAAGGTTGAGGGAATGTATGCGAACATCTGCACAGAGCAATAATTCTGTGTTGTCTGTGTGAAGTCTTGGGGCGGGCACAGCAGAGTTCTTGGCCCTGCTTTGCTTGTGTTTCTTGGAAAGGGGGGGCATTAGGACAAGGGTGATGTTGGGATGATCTTAGTTCTGAGACTAACTATGAAAGAGAACTGGCATTCCCTAGAGGAATAAAAAGAACCTGAAACTGATGATAAAGCTATTTAGATTCTAGATTATACCAAGAAAAATATTTTACACTTCACTTAATATCGTAATTGCAAGTCCAAAACCATCACTACAAGTTTCTAAATACAGAACAGAATCTGGGAGGAGGCAGTAAGAAAATATATGTTTTGGCTGTTTGATTGCAGCAGACAAGTGGCCAGAATTCATCATGGGCTTGGACAAAATCGGGAGTCTTAAAAGGAGCAATACTTCTAAGTAGTCTTTAGACATGCAAATGCTTAAAAGGCCTATACACCACATAATATCAACTGTAACACAGATGGTTACTACACTTCAACTAATTTAAGCTGCTCTTTTTCCAGTCAGTAAAGCAATGTTTTAACATTGTTTTTGGAGCACAGTGTAAAAACTTCAGTAATGGATGTTCACATGCATGCAAAAGATTTTCAGCACATGTTGCTGCTGGTGAACTTGCAATATTATTGGTGTCACTTCATGACTGGGGGTTATTGCACGGCTGTGCACCATGACAAGTCTTGTGTGTGGCCAGGAAAAGCATTTAAGAGTACAGCTGGAGAACACAAGGAATACTCTCTCCACTCTGTGTCCTGATAAACAGAATCCATCTGTGAAAGTATTTGGTTTTCCATTCAGTTTGGTGTTTGGTCTTCAAACTCCATAGAATCATAAGTCTTTTCCAACTAAATGATTCTAAGATCAACTCCAACCTTTATCCCAGGACTGCCAAGTCCACCACTTGACCATGTCACTAGCCTCATCTACACAATCTCTGAACACTTCCAAGGATGGCAATTCCATCACTGCCCTAGGCAGCCTGTTCCAATGACTGATCACCCTCTCAGTAAAGAAATTTTTCCTAATATCCAGCCTAAACCTTCCCTGGTACAGCCTGAGGCTGTTATCTCTTGTCCTATCACTTGTTACTTGAGAGAAGAGATTGGTCACCTCCTCTCTCCATCCTCCTTTCAGATAGCTGTAGAGAGCGACTAGGTCCCCCCTGAGCCTTCTCTTCTCCAGACTGAACAACTCCAGTTCCCTCACCATTCCTCATAAAACTTGTGCTCCAGATCCTTCCCCAGCTCTGTTGCCCTTCTCTGGACCTGCTCCAGCAACTAAATCCTTGCTAAGAATGCAGGATGAGTTAAGAAAGGTACTTGAGATACCAGCAGCAATTACTGTTATTCTGTGAAATGCAGCATGAGCTGTCAAACATTCCTTCACTGCAGAAGTAAAAGTTGCCGTTTGTCAACATATGGTGTCCCAGGTAGCTGATTTACATGCACAGACACAGCACTGGTTTCACTTCACCAAATAAGGCTTCTTTGTTCCTTATGATGTCTTTGATCAACTTGGACACAGTAGTAAGGCAACAATCCTTTGTACAGATATTTCCCAATTCTTTGAATGAGACACTGGACTATAGACAATCATTGCTCAAGAAGTTAGAGTAAGGAATTATATGGGTTAAACTCAGGTATCCTGGATTCTGGAGTATTGCCAACCTTTTCCCTATTCTGTAATGAAAAGGGCTCATAAAAGGAAAATGACTGTTAAGAGCATGACGAAATGCGTTTTAAGAGTTTCTTTCCTTTCCACATCACTGGAAAGTGCAGATGTCAACTTCACAGAATATGTTTTGTAAAAATGAAACTCCTTTATCTTCTCTCTTGTGGCTAAAAGAGAAACCTAGGAAAGGCAACATAAGAACTCAAGTTACAGCTGCTGAGATGCTCCTTGCAAGTTAATCCTTGGAACAGGAGAGGTTTTACAGCAGCTATTACTGAACATAGAACAATTATTTTATATTGAATACACAAATTTCCTATAGCCCTCATATTTGGAGACTGATACAGAGACGAACCTGACACCAGCTTTGCCGGCCAAGCTGGAAAGTTCTTCTGAGCACTTGTTTGTATGAGCAATTACCTTCCTGTAATAAGAACTCCACAGCCCAAGTAGCTGTGCTTTTCTCAGCTTGGCTTCATCAAGTTCAATTGTAAATCTTTGTATATACTGAAAATACAATACAACTGTATTGAAGACTCCCTTTTCCCATTTCCTTTTTTAGTTCTCTAAGAGGAGGATACATATTACAAACCTCCTCATAACCCATTACCCCAGAAAGATTTTCCAGTAGTCATCTCACTCTTTGAACTTTGCAATGATGAACAGGACACAAGTAAGATGCTGTAGCATCTTCCACCACTGAGATAAAAGTGAATGCAAATGCTCTCAGTGAGAGAATGTGCTTGGATGTCTTGACACCACAGCTGCTTTAAACAGATTGCAACTAGCTTTGGCCATCACAAATACCCTCATTCAAATGGAGTAAGTCCTAGCTGCTAGAAGAAAACTGAATTAGTGTATGTAATGACTATCCTTCCAATCTATTCTCAGCCTTCTCATGAGTTTTAAAGACTAGGATTTATTGTAGTTTACCTTTAACCCATACCAGAACCATGAATTCTTTTCTTCTACACTGAAATTGCTCGTAAGTAATTAAAACCTGTTCACTTTCATACCATCAACCTTATTTTGAATTTGAGCATGAGTAGTGGAAGAGTACTAAGAAATCCAGGCCAAGCCTTAAAAGCATTCTAAATCACTGAAGTCAGTATTTAGTCTAATTTGCCCTTTTCGAAGCAGGAGTGCCAGTTGGCATCTTCTATAATATGTGCTGTCTTCGTACCTTTTTATTGCTCAGTTACCAGTAACTAATCACAGAACTGCTTCACAGCACAATGCACAGACAGTGCTCTAACTTTAAAATGTGTTAATTCAAGCAAGTAACCATGCAAAAAAAAAAAAATTCTTCAAAGCAGTAAAACTTGGGACTTTTGCATAGAAACAAAGAAGAGGCCAGCACCAGGAAGCACACATTTTTCTAGAAAACAAACAAGCAACACCACAGAAAAAGCAGTCTTAAATTCAGGTCTTTGTACTGTTGTCTACCCTTAAAAACCATGAGACACAAAACCCAGCATTTAAGCGATGCAAGGGTGCAAGAGGAAAGAATGATAGCAGTACCACCACCCTCCCACACCTCTGACTTAAAAGCTTGCAAGACATTATTCTTGACACCAAGATACAGAAATCTGCCACAAACAACAGAATGCATTAAATCCCCCCTCATCTCCTGTTTCTGCGGGAGCCAGTTTGGGTGGCTCACTCCAGACTTTCTGTATTTATGCCCAACAAACGTCTGACACCTCAACAACTGTGAAATTTCCACGACTTCCTCACACTGTATATTCTAATGCTTTGCTAACTCTGCTGTGTTGCCAGCTTTCACTAATGCCTAATTTGTCTCTTTTGTGTCAGCTGAAGCCTGTTACTGCTTCTGTTTTCTCAGCATCAATTTGTTCTGTGTTCATCCATAGGCACCATGTTCTCTTAATTTAAATAAAATCAAACATTCGTAAAATCTATGACCTAAACCAGAATTGTAGAAAGGAACAGATCATTGGTTGCTCTTTCCTTGCCCTCATCTGGACTCTCCATTTAATCAACTCCTTTCTTCAAGAACAATGCTCAAAACCGAAATCTAAGTTCTACCAATGATAAGTGAAAAAAGATTACTTTATGTATGTTATGGAATCTACCATACACTGCAAATCCTGTACCATGGCTGCATTTTTCTGGTGGAACAGCATGATCTTGACTTAGCACCTGTAGCTCTCAAATCTTCCTGCAGAGCTAGCTCTTCCCTGGCCTCCACCTGTGGAGGCTCTTGCCCATGTATGGTACCTTCCAACTGTTCTTTGGGGAAAAAAGAAAAAAAAAAACAAACCCAAAGAACTAAACCAGTAAGGAAGGACATTGAATTTCACCTTCTGCACCCACGTTCCTCTTTGAAAAAAAAAACCAAACTCTGAGAGACCTATCTTGTCAAGGCAGGACACTTACGCTCAAGACATTGACTCACACTGATCTACCTTGAAACCACAGACTGCTGCAAGGTGAAAGCTCTGTAAAAATCCTATCTGTGCTGAACTGGTACTCCTGCAACCCTTCACATATATGCCGCTGTTCAAGTCTGAGACCAAGATTAGAGCCAGCAGCACCTAGGCTGCATCAGAAGTTTAGAAATTAAGAGGATCTACTTCAAACCCCACAACTCAAGGGGTGGGTCCCCCTTACCCTTTTGTGCCTTTGGTTTCTGTATGAATTGTTTTAGCTTGATTTTACCTCCATTTTCCTTTGTATGTTTCATCCATGCAGTAAGTAATAGAGTGAACCTTGCCATCAAACACTGTCATGCTTTTATAAATTCATATTAAACCTACTCTATTCATATCAAAACTACTGTAAACTTATTCACCTTTGACGGTGATTCTTTGAGCAACCCTAAACCACTCAATTCTGTGTCAAAAATACTTCTTGTGATAAAAGCCAATTTGGCAGCTGAATAAAAGTCATGTTCACCTGTATCTTTGATGTAGACACTAATGCTCATTGTGAACCAGAGCAAGGAGCTAGTTTCTTGAAACACACAGTCATAGCCATGGAAAATAAGTATGCTTCCAATTTTGCAACAGTCAAATGCTAATGAAATTAAGATTTCTCTTTATCACAACTGACTTCGAATCCCTCCCAATGCTGTTCTTATTACTTTGAAAAAGCACATGGAAAAAGCACGCAAGTGTACTTTATCATTTAATAGAAAAACTGTACTGTCAACAGTACACTGGTTTCTTAAACAGCTATGAAGTGCTATTCTAATAATTAATTTTGCAATTAAGGAGTATAAACCTAAGTCATCATTTATGAAAAGGCATTTTTCTACACACTCACACCAGTGTGTAGGTCTAAGAATTTCACAAAGAGTATAAAACCAAGTCATAATTTAGTTATTATAGCTAGTTATCTCAAGATATACAAATCAAAAGAAGCAGCACCACAGCTTAATGAGGAACAAATCCTATCCATAATTTAAATAGCTAGGGGTCATTTCATATCAAAAATACACATACTTGTAGCAGTACCATGCTTATTAATACACTTCAGGAAAACGTAAATTATCCAACCAAGTGCACCCCATTTTGTTTCCTCATGCTCATTGCCTGATCATGCTATTTTGCAGAGTTCTTTGTAGCTTAGCTATGTTGGCATCCAAAGCTGCTAAGCTATTCTTAAAGTCCTCTTCATCTCGAGAAGTAAAAGTTGAGTAAGAGGTTGCACTCCACTCAGACTTCCCAGATGTATCATCAAATGAAATGGAACTGAAATCAGCTGTTTCACTGTCTTTTTTCTGAGAAATCTCTTTCAGAAACAGCATTGGTATGCAAGGGTATCTACCAGGCTGAGGTTGGTCTGGTTTATCTGTGAAGTCTTTCATAACTCCATTTGGAATGCCTGTTGGCCTCATCTGGACTTTTTCTTCTTCTGGCTTCACTTTATCCCCTGTAACTTCAAACAAGTTTTCCATAGTCTTTTTCATGTTGTACCCAGCACTTAACTTATCCAGAACAGTTGGATCCTTTGAGATCCCACATCCATCCTGCAGCACAGAGTTAGAAACCTCACGGTGGTAGTCCAACATCTTAGAAGACCCTCTACTCTGGGGTTGCACATCAGTTCTTTCAGAGGTTGTCTGCTGTTTTATAGAGGCACCGCTAGTCAATGCAATATAAA
>JBCJKH010080928.1:0-11826 GCA_039877255.1 Loriculus beryllinus
ATGGCAGGGGGGTTGGAACTAGATGATCTTAAGGTCCTTTCCAACCCTAACTCTTCTATGATTCTATGATTCTATGATTCTATGATTCTACGATTACATGAAGGCTTAAGTGATATGAGTGACCTTTCTCTAGGTCCCTGACTTAATTTTGGTGTTTTGCTGCAAAACCCCGGAAAATGTAGATATTTTTAGTATCAAGTGCTCACCTTTCTTTGATATGTCTATTTGAGTACTGAAAATCAGTAAATGCAAGATACAATAATTAAATCCATCTCATCATGCAAAAGAATGCATGTATGGAAGTAAAGAGTTCAGAATAGTACAGATTATCTGCTTATGCATATAGTGGTTGTGTACCTTCTAGTCTAAAATATGAACAGCGTGATTTCTACTGCTTCTAATGATTCTTTCTTAATCTAAAGATTTATCTGTTTTGAGGAACAGGAGGGGGACTTAAAAAAATTTAATTTTATAATTATAATTTTTCAATAATATAAATTATCACTTAAAGAATAAGTTCTTCTGTTTACAAAAATGAGCACTGGCTCAAATGAAGGGGTTCTTATAATTTTAACAGAGCAAAACTAACAAGTTGGTAGAAGTATTTTATTAAATAAATGGCATGATGAACTGAACCATGCGCCTTAGAAGAAAATGATAACCTTATAAATAATGCTTCCCATTTTGGTGTACCATTGTGATAGTTTTTCCTAATAGAAGCTTTCAACCATTATTGAAAAATTTCCTACTAGAAATTGAAAACAAAATGGAAATTTTTGCATAAGACTTTTTCCTCTCTCTTTTTAACTTCAATTCACTCTAATTTATTGTGCAGAGATAGAGAAAAACTTTTCCTGCCTGGTCAGGCAGACACACACATAAACATCTATCTAAAGTCAATGGAAACAATCTAAAAGCTTCAGCAGCATTTCACTAGAAACAGCAGTTGCTCCACTCTGCTGCTTTTTTTTTTTTTTTGTCAAACTGATGAAGCAAAGAATTGCTTTTTGCCAATTGGCTGTGCAGAAATTAACTATCAGTATGCTTTTGTGTAGTATTTTAATGTATAATTGGAAAATCCTGGTATTAATTAAGAGACAGATTCCCCTGAGCATGGTAAGTAAGCTTCAGTGTTAGGAATCACATAGAAATATGAGAAGGAATATAAACATAAAATTTCCCCTTCCTTTCATCCTCTTGTGAGTGCATAAAGCCTTCCTGTGGTAACAAGGAATCTCTTTATATTTTAAAGCTGGAAAAAAAACCAACCCAAAAGCAACAAGTTAGGAGAGGGAGAAGCAGAATGTCATATGGTGCTTACTTGTTACCCCTTACTCAAATAAACCTTGTTTCAGATCAGTATTTGCTCATGCTCATTTGGTCATAGTATAAAGGCAAGCATATCTGTTTGCCCATTAATTGATATTTTTACACTGAAAGCTTTTGCCTGTTAACCACATTCCTACCCTTCCAAGTCACCATCCTTCATGATGTGCAGGTACCATGAGAATTTCAGTGTTAAAAAGCCAGTGAAAAACAAAAAGGCAGATGTACTTCTACACAGAAGGTGGCTTTACTTGTGTTTGGAACCTGAGAACAACCAGTGGTGCAATTGAGAAATTTTGCAAGGTGATGCTTGTAGGAAAATTCATATACATTTACAGGAAATTCAGACTTATTTGAAATAGTAAGTCCTAGAGAAGCTTAGAGAACTTTTCCCAGATTGTGAGGACTCACCTCAAAGGGCTCTTCTTTATTCTGTAAGAGAGAGACATTGCTGTGCAAATGGCTGTGTATTTCACTCTAAGGTAACACCGATAAAGAAGAAAACTGCAGAAGTCTACTAAGTAGATTTTCATTCCTGCCTTCAGATACCACCAGTATGGATGATGTTCCTCTTGCTAGAGGGCTCTTAAAGAGAACTTTTTAAAAAATCTTATATACTTGTATCAAAAAGAAATTATTGATTACTTCCTTGAGTTCTTGATCACGACCTTTCTGGCTGATGTCAAACATAGCAAAAAAGTTAGGTAAATTAAATTAAACTAAATTAAATTAAATTAAATTTCTAATTATTCAGACAACTTAATGCTTGGGGTAAACAGTTTGAATTCTAAATAATGCATTGCTGTGCCTCACTGTGAAGCATACATAATTTTCATAAAATTTAATTTGTGACATTTTATGCTCTGCTTCTTCCAATTTCTTCTCTCCTTTTCCCACATTTAGTAAAGATCACTTTTTTGATTTTGTTTTGGTTTAGGGTTTTTTTGAAAGGAATGCATGGTTTTTCTTATGCATTAAAAATACCTGCTGTCCTTTCTGGATAGGTTGATGTGCTGTGGCATTTTGGAGCAGTCTGGAAAATAAGGACAAAATAAGGACAAATAAGATCAACAGAAAACATCATACATTATGAAAAATTAATCATTACTGTGTTAGTCTGCTTGCTTATCTAATATGCCAAATCTTGTATGACCCAAGGAACCCAGGAAAATCTCAGTGTGTTAGAAATTTTTTGTAAAAAGACCTAGCATATGATCCCTTCCTCTGTTTTGATGATAATTCATATAAAATATCTACATAACAGCAAATTTGGAAGTGAACATTAGATCCGTGGATCAAATATTAGGGGCTTCTATTACTAGAGCTAGTTTATTTGTGGAGATTAAGGAGAATTAGTAGAATAAACAGGTGTGTTGCAGTGCACACCTTAATACTTGTAATACCTTTTCCTAGTTTGCTCAAAGCTTCTATTTTCTTTGGAAAATACAGATTCTCCTTACTCACCTAATGGCACTCATGCAGTTTGGTTGTGCTTAAATTTTCCCAAGAATATACAGTCTCTCCAGGAGCAGATGTCCTGGCTGTGTCTGTGCACTGTTGATATAATTTCTTTGTGGTCCCAGGGACCTAAGGGAGAAGCTGAGAAAGTAGGGACACTCAACATGTGTGTGACTGACTGTCCCCACCTCTTTTGCCGCTTTTGCCTTCAGTGGGAGCCTCTGCCATACACAACTTTCCAGTGCATGTTGCAAGTTTACAGAGCAGCAGGGAGAAAGAAGACACATCACCTGGGGTGAATGCAGTACAAGGCATCTCAGAATGTTTAATGCACTGATGAGTAGGGCAAGTGAGGTCTAACACATGTTCCCAAGAAGTGATTGATGATGATGATGATGATGATGAAACACACAAACTTGAATAAATAAAGACAGAATGAGGTGAAGCTGGAGGCCAAAACATACCTAGCACAGTACTGCTGCAGGTAGGCAGTCCAGTGTACTGCTTTTGTGAGTACAGGCTGCTTAGCTGAAACACTGTTAACCTTTCTGAGGCCCTGAAAAAATTTGTATTAAATTTCTATAAAGTTCCCCAGAACTGCCCGCTTCCCCTGGGAAGTAAAAAGACTCTAAATTTGATCTCAGAACTGTGCCAAGAAATGATTTTAAATATTAGAAAGTAGACCAGATATTTCTTTAAAACCTTTTCTTCTTGTTTAACTCTTGGTTCATCCAACTTAGCTACAGAAGAGATTGAAATTTTTTAATTTGCACCTGACACATGCAGAAAATATGGTTTAATAATATTGATTAGCATGAACTGATTTAGGGCTTCAGCCATACACTGTTGTTTGGGGTTTTTTTTTAACTGTTAGTTTATATTAACATTAAAAGCTCTGTAAATCTCCTCTCTAAATTATCCAATTACCATATGCTGAGAGAAATAATATTTATGCAAGCTGTTTCCTCAGGAAAGACAAGAAGCTCGTCAAAGTACAATAAGCAGCAAAAAACTTGTTCAGGGTCACAGATTTATTTTCTTTTTGTCTCATAAGTGGCCATGTTATACTTGCCTCCTTCTGGATGTAATGTATTGCTAGTGTATGTACACAAAAAAATTAAAGTAAGTATAGAAAAAATTGGATTGTTGTGTGAAACAAACTTACTAATCATTAATTAGCAATGCTAAAGTTAGAAAGTGTTAAAGCTTCTGTCAGAATCAGACTTGTTGCCAGCTCTCGTGATTTTAATGCAGCAAGTGTCTGTACTTGAACGACTGCCATAAGTTCAGTGATTACCCTAGAAGTTCAAGTTAAAAAATTGCAAGTTTATGTGTCTTATAGTTAAGCAAAGAAGCTTGGAAAGATGAATTAAATATAATCTTGCATGAAGTTAAAACAACTCATGATCTTTATTACATTCTCTTTATTTCTGAATATTAGAGAGTTAAACATTCTCATCTGGAGAAAGAAAGCTTTTGTTCGGCATGACAAGACTTCAGTGTCCTTTCTGTTCCAAATTTGATTTTTTTGTTGTTTGCTCTTTTTTGCTGTCACAGTCGTTGTCATCTTGCTCACAGTTAACTACAAAAAAGTCAGATTAGTATGTATTTCCCAGATACAGAACTCATTTCCCTTGTTAATTACCTAGTACTAAACAAGCTAATATTTTTATTGACTGGCCAGTATTGTTCATAATGTGAATACATGGGAGGCATGTGTCTTCTTTTTTCTACTGCAACTCAATAATCATTACTTTTTGAACAGTGGAAAAATTAACTCTCTGTATTCATCACATGATTTTTTTTCTATTTAATAAGTGTATATGAAAAGAAGGAATTAGAATGGGTAATGTGAAACAGCTTGGGAACTCTAATAGGCAAACAGTACCTATTTTTCCTGTCGCTGTCTTTAGTGCTTCAGAGCTGCTCTGAAACTGGAGTTCCTCAGAACATTCTGCATAACAATTTTGTGAAGGTGATGCCTTAGCATTTTCTATGAATTTACTCAATATTCTCAAGCCAAACAAAAGCAAGCTCTTGTGCTTATTTGTACTCATGAAAATAAGAGTAAGCTTTGGCTGACTTAATTTGCCTTGTGTAGTACTTCACAAACAAGGTGCTCCACCAAGCTGTAGTGTTCGTAGGGCGGAACTCTGCTCAGACTAAGGCTATCCTAACCCTTCTTTGCAATCAAAACTATATTGTGGAAAACCAAACTGTGGAAAACACAACGTGCACTGTTTTAGAGGTGCTCTCAATCTATCCAGGCTCTTGTTCACCAACCCAATTAATTTGGATGTGAGGTGTGAGGGTCATAATACAGTGGTTTGGAAAGTCAAAGTGCTTCCCTTTTTTCCAGTCTGCTACATCAATAACCAGACAATTTACTGACCCTCAAGAGCCTGTGTCACCTCTTGTATGTCTCATGTTTTCATGTTATGAGGAAGCATCTATACACTTCATACTAGTAGGAAACGTCTTATGCTATAGGATATATAAATTTCAAAATTGCAGAGGCTGATATACTGAGGTGTTGTTTCACTAAGAAGTATTCCTTTTTGGAAAGACTGAAGGAATTGTTTTTCACTGAACTCAATCTAGTGCTGAAAAGCCCAAAGAGAGATTTCCCAGGATGCATAAGTAGAATAGGTGTGCATAGTAAGCATGATTTAAATACATTTGTTAGTAGGTATCAGAGTACAGTATACCAATATAAATACAATAACAATAAAGTAAAAATCCTGAGCAGAATTATGGTTTCATATTTTAGTGTAGTGCTATTGTTTTGTTAGTGATTATTTTTATTATCGATATGCCTACATGCTCTATTTATGACAGGAAAATTAGTACGCAGGCATAAACAGAAAGACACTTGATCCCCAAAGACTTTACAGTGTAAAGTCAGCTCTGTGCACTCAGAATCCTCAGCCATGGAAGTTGGGATCCTGAGACACCCCTGTCACCCCTGAGACACACCTGTCACATTGCTCCAGTGATCTTCTCTCAGAATAGCTGTGGAAAAATCATGTTTTGGTAAACTGTATGTGAACTGTTATGTGAATGTTTCTCAAAGGTAGCTGAGGCTCATTTCTGTTTGCCTCTGGACCACTGAGGTATACAGGAATCCACCTAGGTGGGCTGCACACAGGGAGTGCTGGGCAGCCATCAGCTCATGTGTTGACATAGTTACGGTCTGGAAGGTGGAAAGCTGGGATGTCTCATTCAAGGCTGACCGACTATAATGCAGTCCCTCCTTAATGGTAGTGGTCTTACTGTTAGTGGACACTGCAGTGACTTTGAAAAGTCTCATTTGAATTGTTATGTAATTGCAAGTGAGAGATTTTATGCAGTCTAAAAGCCAGTTACTTAAGTGTCTGGGTAGAGATTTAAATCTATATTTTGGTAGGTAGCTTAAATATTTTACCTTTAGATTTCCAGAAATGGAAAGAACCAGAATTACCTATGGACTGGGTAAATGTGAGCTACTGATTTTTGTGCCCAACAGAGTGTGTGGGAAAATAGACTTCAATAAATTTAATTTGGTTTTATGACTCCAAAATACTGGAAAAAGTGTTTTCTATCTTCTAAAAATATTAATTAGCATCCATATTTGACAAAGGTCCTTTATACAGTGTTGGAAGATGAAGATATTTTTTTCTTTCAGACTCTGTAATCCTAACAGCTCTTAACTTTTTTGTGCCTCAGTTAGATTATCTTCTTAAATTGGTGCAATGCAGAGAGCAAAATGGATACAACAATAGAGTTGATAGGAGCTGGGAGCCTTCTCAGTATTTACCATAGACAGTACATGTGGCTGGTCTTCAGACTGTATATGTTTGTTCCACTCAGCTTGATCAAGGTGCAAAGGTGAGAGGAGAATTCTGCCCGCTGAACATTTTAAAAAGACAGAGATGCAGATGGATTCAGTAAAATAGGAGACTGCGAATCTAAATGTGAAATGAAATATAGATGAAAGAGCCTTACCTCAGACAGTTTCAGTACTAATATTTTTCATCATGGATGAAAAAGGCCAATATTTTGCAGTTGTGACATTTTACACATTACAAAACAAGCAGATTTCTTAGGGATATTTCTCAACTTGATGAAAAATAAAATCTATTTTGTAAATAGTGGTATGATTTTAAACTCAGTTTAACAAATCAGCTTGATTTGTTATTTTCCATCACCTGTCTGTTTTGGGGTTTAAAAATCAAGAAGAAATAACTTCTAACTTGTTTAAAAGTAGATGTCTGCTATAGAGCACTCTGATTCTGCAATAACTGTTGAGTAGACTTGCCTGTTTTCAGTGCTTATGTAAAACTTCTTCAGAATCAAACATTCTATACAGATGGAGATTGTGAATTATCTCTTTGTCCTAGATAGCAAACCCACGATTTCTAATGGAATTGGATAGCATTAATAATGTATAACTTTTCCACCATCTGCTGAAGAAGTCTTGTGGGAAACTTTTTAATGGAAAACAAGTTCTGATTTGTAAAACTTGACTCGAGCTCTGATGTTCTGGGCTCTGTGTGTTTTAAAATGTCTTAAAATGAGCAGTAGATGCATCAGAGAATGTTCTCACCAGTTATTGCTGGTTGCGATAGAGATGGAAGACACAGCCACAGGCCATACAGCCCCAAACAGCTGATGTGGGAAAGTGAGATACTCTTTTTTGCACACACTGCTACTGAAAAAAAAAAGTTAAAGGAGTCTTTGAAATGCACTGCTGAAATTCCACATCTAATAATGTTTAAAGTACTAGCTGTAATGGATTACACTAAAACTCTTCTGAGTGTAGTGTCTCCCATGAGAGAGAAGCTGATACCACAAATGTAGGGGAAAGGTTCCTGAAGAGGGTATTTATTGAAGCTTCCCTTCGAGAGCCTTTTCAACTCCCATCAATCTGTTGTATCCATAGTGTTTTGGTTAATAATAACTGATGGGTCTTTCTTCTGCCAAATGATGAAATTATTTGTAGATTTGGAGACCAGCTTTTCTCAGAGTCCAGTATGTTATAGAATAAAATTATAAACTGGCTGATACCTTGCTGTTCTATGTCTATTTTTTCTTTCTAACTTAGCTATCATTCATCAGTTAACTATACCTCTAAGGGATTATTATTTTCATTTCTTCTATGTAACTTCCTATGTGGCATAATAACATTCACTGCCATGTAAACATGTAAGAATTATGCAAATAATTTTAAATTATATACTTTTAAATTAAATCTGTTGGCCTTTTTCTTATCCTATGCTGCCTCTTTTCCTCTCCTCATATAAATTCACTTGTGTACATTGATACATTCACATCAGTTTCTTTATCTAGCTTCAGAGACCAATAAATTTTATCACCTGGAAATTTAGGTAATAAAATGCTGGAGAATTAGTTACATCAGACAGACCATGCCCCAAGTCTCCTTTCTGCAAAAGGAAAAAAAAAACATATGCATGGCTTTAACTCTGTGCGCAGGAGCAGTGTCCTCAGACTTCATTTGCATGTTTGGGGTAACCACTGTATCCCTGCATGCTGACCACCAGATGAGTGCTGCCGGGAATTTGCAGGCTTGCTGAATCAGAGCAACACATTGTCCATCTAATGCCTCCTTAACTCCAGTGATGATGGATATTGACAGCAAGGAAGCTGCCTGGATTTGTTGCTAATTTTTTATCTGATTTAGAGGTCTTTTCTGTGCATGTCACTTTTTTGCATGATATATTTCCACTGTTGATGTTGTCTTCCTTCTGCTCACAACAGTGTTCCTGTGTCCCAGCAGATTCGTGTGTTTTTTGGCAATGAGAGACAGAAGTGACGGCTTTCCTCCTAGGATACAGCTCATAAATTATCCCTTACAACCAAAAGCATCAGACACAACAGTTTTTTCACTTGGTCACAGATGAGCAATGTCCAAAGGAATTTTCTTTTTCAGATCCTCATTAATGCATCTGTTTACTGATCCAGTGTGTACAAACTTCAGAAAAGGCATAGTTTGCAGGTGCAAATACATTCACCAAAGCTCTCTGGAGACCAGCTTGATTCTGATGTCAGATAAACCAAAGGTCTTAACAATATGGTTTCAAATGTTCTTTCTTGTTAAGTGTTACATTACTTTGAAAGCAAAATTTTATCTACAGCAGGGAGAAAGTACAAAATGAAAGATGAGAGAGAAATGGAGGCAGAAATTAGAGCAATTAATATAACCAACTGTGACTAAAGCTGTTCCTGAGGTCAGCTCAGATAATTTAACATATTTATGCTAAAAATTGTCTTAAATATCTATAATTATATAATGAAATTACTTCCCATATAAAATTGTATCACACAGAATTAAAGGCGGCTACATTCCATGCAGGAAAATAAAAGCAATGCTAAGAGGGGAACAAAACTTGGGATATTCTTTCTGCAAAATTTCTGAAGAGTAAAAAGCAAAATAAAAAACTTCCCTTGTGGAGCCTCCACATATTTTCTTTTTTTTTTTTTTTCTTTTTTTTTTTTTTTTTTTTTAAAAAAAAAAAAAGGGCCATCTTGTAAAAAGATTCAAAGACTATATTCTGAAGAAAATAAGTTTGAAGAAGCTGTATACTTGTTTTATACATGTAGGGAGAAAAAAATTGAACCCCTGCTGAAAGGGCTGGAGTTGAACAGAAATGTGTTAATTTCTTGTGCTGCCAATTTCCAAGATATTTAATTTCTGTTTATCTGAAAACATAGGGAAGAGTCACCATAGTAAATAAGTAACAGGAAATCAGAGTGTCCAACAGGACACTGGTTGGACTCTGACAGATAACCATTGTATTAGACAGTTCTGATGAAAGTCTTTGAGCAGTTGGTACTTGCCAAGAAAAAAGACATTGTTTGTTGTTATGGGGCCTTTTTCCCTGGAAAATTCTAATAAATACTTTTTTTGTTTTTCTTATTCTAACAACACCCAATGATACTGCATGATAAAAAAAAACAAAAAAAAACCAAATGAACAAAAAAAGAGAAATAAAACAGAGAGCTAAGCATAAGGCTTCTGCAGTGACTTAAAGGTTTCTTTCTGCGTATGCCACTCAGCATACTCCATCAGCTAGGGTCTCCTTGTCTGCAGCTTGCTCCATTCTTTTGCTATCACCTTTGGCTTAGGCACTGAAATCTTCCTTCAGTTCTCAAATGTCCTGATGAGGAATAAGATTTGTCAGAGACTGTGAACAGCTGTATTACTTAATTTTCATCTGATTATCCTGATTTCGTAATTGATGCATAGCAGCAGGCTATGTACGTCCTCATGCTGCTTGTTCTAATGCATTTCTCAAAGTAAAAGCTGTGGGTACGTCTGCACTGATCTATGTCTGCAGAAAAGTGTTATCAATGAATAAATCTAACACTGGGCACTGGATTGTCTGCATGACTTTATTGTCTCCCAATGTGCTGGTTTTAACACCTCCGTAAAAGACATTTTATCTTATTCAAGATGTCATTGTATAAATCTAGAACATTAAGTTTTTTTGCTTTGCAAGTGGATGTTATGTATAACGCTTTTGTTTATTTTGGAAGCTTTTTCTAGAAAACCAGTAGAATGGCCTTACATTGCATGAAAAAATACGAAACAAAACGAAGTAAATAATATTTTGTATACTTTAGAAGGCTAAATAAAACAAAAGCTGTTTTTTAGAAAAATATTTTGCCTCATTTAAAATCAAATTTCACGACTTTTAAAATTGCTGAAGTGGCTGAATTAGTTTTAATCTCTATTACAGACTTTTGGTGGAGGAAAGAATATTAAGCTCCCCTGAGTCAATTTATAAGGAATTAATTGCACAAGGAGACAGAGAGTGCCTGTGAACTCTTACAGACCCCTCATCCAGATCTGTTGGTGCCTACCCCTGGGGCAAGCTTTGCCCCTGCTGAGGATTGAACAAGTACACTGAAAGTGATTGATGTAGGTGAAGACTAGCATTCAGTCCCTGAGATACTGAACTGAGAAGATCTTTTTGCTGTTTTTGTTTGCTTGTTTGTTTTGTTTTTTGTGTCATGCAACACCAATTTTAAATTGACACTTTTTTCAACAGAAAGAAAAGAGGAAGGCTGAGTTCCTTTCTGTTACATGCAGACTAACATTCAGCTTGTTGTCAATATACATATCAGCTAGACAAAGCTTGGGCAGCCGTCTTTTAAAGGTCTATGTAGCTTTACAGCTTGTCGTCTTTCTTGCCATTTTCCGTGGCTTTTGGTACCTTTTTTATTCCCTTATTTAACCTTTATTCACTGGGTTTTATTCGTCCTGATCAATGCTAAGTGCACAACTTTCTGCTATGAACTCTCTGTACATTATAGCACAGTTTTGTTCCATTGATTGAGTTGCTCTGTTATAGCCCTTTCTGTTTTCACTCTTGAAGCTTGGCTTTCTTAATTCACTTCTGAATAGCTGTAAAAGGTAGGTGACACCAATACTCTTAAGATCCTGTTGATATTCCAACTGAAGCTAGTGGAAGAAAAGCTGGCTGGTTTCTCATTGTACTTTTGTTTTTTAATTTTCTGATTATTTTGATAGCTTAGGAGTTCTACCTGAGCTTGTGCAAAGTGCATGACAGTGTCTCACATGATATCATTGTCTAAACTGGAGAAACATAAATTTGATGGACAGACCGCTAAGTGGATAAATAATTGGCTGGATGGCTGCATGCATAAATTTGTGGTCAACAGATCAATGTTCAACTAGAAACCGTTAAAGGATGGTGTACCTCAAGGGTCAGTGTTGGGACCGATCCTGTTCAACACCTTTATCGGCAACATAGACAGTGGGACTGAAAGCGTCCTGAGCAAGTTTGCCGATGACACCAAGCTGTGTGGTTCGGTTAATACACCGGAGGGAAGGAATGCCATCCAGAGAGACTTTGACACACTTGTGAGGTGGGTTCACTATGTCAAGTGCAAGGCCCTACACCTGGGCTGGGACAATTCCAGGCGCAGCTACAGGTTGGGAAGAGAAGAGATTCAGAGCAGCCCTGTGGAGAAGGACTTGGGGGTGTTGGTCGATGAGAAAATGAACATGAGCCGGCT